>CABHPP010140623.1:5409-35099 GCA_902168425.1 Peromyscus attwateri | reverse complement strand
GGAAGAGCTCAGTAGTACTATGATTGACACATAAGCCCTAGAAAATGCCAGAGTCAATGCATTTCGCACAAATGTATCAGAAATTACAGTACTCATTAAGAAGAAACTCGCTAGTTTTCCTTTGGCTTTCTGTTCAAAACAAATTCGGCAAGAATCAAAAAAGCATCGTATTATATGTGAGGCAGGAATTTTTTTTAAAAAGCCTTTCAGCGAAGACTGGACTGACCACAGAGGTCATCTAATTCGATTTCTTAATTTTAGAACTGAGGAAAGTGTAACCCAGAGTAAATAACTTGCCTAATATCACCAGGCAAAGTGAAGAAGCATCAGGAGGATCTATCTGACTTTGTCCCACAGATCCTATATGAGAGCATGGAAGATAAACTCCACAATTGAGCAGAATCTTGACAAGACCTCCCCCGACGTCAGGCCTGATGCTCTTGGAATTATTATCATTATTGCTCTTGGAATTCTCAGTGTGTTCTATGCGTTTCCATAGAGTCCCTCACATGGAGATTATAAACTGTGGGCTATTGTTATGAACAGATTCTATGGCTGTTAAGCCAATATCCACCGGGCAGTGGTGGTACATGTGAGTTCAAGGCCAGCCTGGTCCACAGAGCAGGTTCCAGGACAGCCAGAGCTGCATAATAAAGAGACCCTGTCTTCAATAACAAAACAAAAAAAGATATGGATTTGGAGGCTGGAGAGATGGCTCAACAATTAAGAGCACCTGCCTCCTCTTCCAGAGGACCAGGATTGGATTGAAAGCACATGGCAGCTCACAGTTCCAGAGGATCAGATACCCTCTTCTGGCCTCTACACATCATGCATGTTTGTGGTGCACCCCCCAACATACATGCAAACCAAACACTCATACACATAAATCTTTACATTTTTTTCCCCTTTGGATTTTTTTTTTTTAATCTTTCAAGACAGGTTCTCACTATGCAGCTGTGGCTGAAATTGTACCTCCTTATGTAGACCAGCTGGGATTAAAGGCAACCAGCTCTAACTTCAAAATCACAGAGATCTACTTCTGCCTTCCAAGTGCTGGGATTAAAGGCTTGTGCCACTATTCCCAGCTATGACATAGACTTCATAATACTTCCAATACCACTTCAGGCAGCTTTCCTGCCATATACCCCCCTGGGCTGTGAACCCAAAATGTAGCGGGATGGATCCTCTAGGTATCCTCCCTAATTCCTTGGATACCTTACCTCTGCCTGTGGTCAGCTCTACAAGAGCCCTTGGGGGAACCCCAAGTCCTGTTTATCAAAGCAGGAGTCACTGCCTCACTCTGTCACCAGATGGCACTACTCCACTTAGGAACCCAGTGGGGGTGGGGGCCTGGGTTGGTGGTGGCTCTAAGGGGCTCTAAGGAGAGGTCTGGGACATTTGGAGAAGCAGAGGAAGTACAGGACCTGTATAGGAACAACTCCCTCAAGAATCTCCACCCTAAGCAGGTGATGGCAGTACATGCTTACAATCCCAGTACTTTGTGTGGAGAGATAGGGATCAGAAGTTCAAAATCATCCTTGGCTACCTAGCATGTTTAAGGCAAACCTAAACATGAGACCTTGCCTCCAAGAAAATACCCAAGTATCTACCCTGTACTTCTGCAACCCTCCCTTCCCCCACTGTGAACACTGTGTAAACAGTCACATGCCTGCAGACACTCTAGACTCTCGTTCTGGGAGGACCAATGGGGCGGCACCCAGGCTTCCCTAGCTACATATCCCTAGTGTGATCTTTGCATAGTTCACAGGAGGGGCGTTACCTACATTGCTACATGCAAAAGCATGTATGTGTATTAGGCACTAGTCTTTACAGCCAATACTTACACACCTAAGCACATATAAACATAAAACCACAGATAATCCAGGCCTGCACACCTAGCTTGGTTCTGGTACATTTATTCTGAACCCTTGAAAAGGATTGTTCTGATTTGTCTGTTTATTTTTTGCCTCTTTGGTAGAATATCTGTGAGCTTTGTCCTACCCTGCTCTACACATTTCTCCCTACCTTGTGGTACAACTAAGAAAGAAACCCCCAGCCTGGTGGTGGTGGTGCAAACCTTTAATCCTAGCACTCAGGAGGCAAAGGCAGGCACATCTCTGTAAGTTTGAGGCCAGCCTGGTCTAAAGAGCAAGTTCTAGAGAAACCCTTTCTCAAACAAAACAAAAAACAAACAAACAAAAAAAAGATAACCCCCAGCTGAAAGAGGGAGAAATCATAGAGCTCCCTAGAATCAGAAAGGACAAGAGCCCCAGCTCTGTCCCCAGCATCAAGGGTTACAGTCTTGACATAATCTACCTCTCCCTGTCCCAAGCATACTCATTATTTATAGGAAAATCCACAGTAGCAAGTCCTCTGGGCCTCAAGCTCCAGCTCCTTCTATAATTACTTTTCTCCAAGTGCCTCCTCTCTAGGTTCACCCAACCCAGGTGTTTCTTCCCTGGTGCCACCCAATACCCCCTGATTTCTTCCAGAACTCACTTGGGCTAGAAAATGAGCATCCCCTTATGCTCTCCTATTAACTGGACGACACTAAACTACCATTGTCACAGAAGTTACTGAAAACAGTAGTGTTATCAGGCTCTGGGGATCCCTGCCTATGCAAAAAGGAAAATTCAGTCATTCACTGACCTACCCAACAAGCTTCAACAGTTCTTCAGAAAATAGAGGAGGAACACGACCCTATTCACCCAAATTGTATGCAGAGGTCACTCCTGCCTAATTATATCCGTGTACAACACTTCATTTTACAGAGAAATAAACTGAGGATCTACAGATAATAGTTTAATCCTCTACCTTGTCTGATGAGTTCAAAACAACTTCATAGAGGCTGGAAGGAAATAAGGCAGTGACCTCCATCTCTACCCAGCTCCCACCTCTCTGGGCCTCAGACATAGAGAAGAGCCCTACATACTTATTGAGGACAATAATAATAGCAAATGATTAGTTTTCCTGAAATTCAAATTGAGCTGACCATCCAATACTTTATCTGACAGCCCTGTGTCAGAACCACTACTCAAACACAGACTTCCCATCCCAGGTCTCCCATTTCTGCTCTTTCTGGAACCTCATTATTTCTGAAAAAAGGTGAGAAACAAGTTAGAGCTAGCATGGTAGCACTTGCCAGTAATCTGAGCACTGAGGTTAAGGCAAGAGGATCAAGAATTCAAAGCAGAGGTGAAATGGTTCAGTAGGTAAAGGCTCTTGATGATTAGCCTGATGGCTGAGTAATTCCTGGGACCCACATGGAAGGAGATGAGCCAAAGCTGGCCTATCCCCTATAAAATGTAATTAAATATTTAAAGAGTCAAAGACAAGCTTTGGTTGGGCTGGAGAAATGGCTCAGAGGTTAAGAGCACTTGTTGCTCTTGCAGAGGACCCAGGTTCAATTCCCAGTACCCACATGATGGTTCACAACCATCCATAACTCCAGTTCCAGGGTAACCAGAACCCTCTTCTGACTTCCCTGGGCATCAGACACATACATGTGGCACACATAACATGCAAGCAAAGACTCATACATGCTGTGGAATAATCCTTTTGTACACTGTGAAGATGTGTTGCTCTCATTGTTAATAAAAAGCTGATTGGCCGATAGCTAGGCAGGATTTTCAGGACAGAGAGAATGCTGGGGAAAAGGTCAGAGTCAGAGGAGACACAGAGCAAGCAAGATGGGAAGTACATACATGAGATAAATGAGCCTCAGGGTAGCACATAGATATGGGTTAATTTAAAATGTAAGAGTTAGCTAGTAACAAGCCAGAGTTAATGGTCAAGTATTTATAAAAAGTCTTTGAGTGGGTTATTTGGGAGTAGTTGCTGGGACACAGAGAAACTTCACCTACACATGCACATGAAATAAAATAAATAAATCTTTAAATAAAAACAATGGTTTTCCAATCAATATTATTAAAGATAAGACAGGTTTGGTGGTGCTCTCTTTAATCCCAGAACTCAGGAGGCAGAGGCAGGCTGATCTCTGTGCTTCTAGGGCAGCCTGGTTTACAGAGCTAGTTCCAGGACAAACAGGCTACACAGAGAAACCCTGTCTCAAATAACAAAACAACACAAGAAAATTTGGATCAAAAGTTCAAAGTTATCCTGGACTGCTGTGGAACAATCCTTTTCTATACCACAGATATGTATTACTTTCATTGATTAATAAAAAGCTGACAGGCTGGTTGGTGGACAGGAAGTTAGGTAGGCAAGTAAAACTGAGAATGATTGGAAGAAGGAGGGCAGAGTTAGGAGTCGTCAGCCTGAGGGAGATTGAGTTGTACAGACAAAATGGGATAGAGGTAAAGGCCACGAGCCTCAGGGCAATACATGGATTAATAGAAATGGGTTAAGTTGTAAGAGCTAGTTAGTAATAAGCCTGAGCTATTGGCCAAGCATTTATAATTCATATTCAGCCTCTGAGCCTGTTATTTGAGACCAGGTGGCCAGGACAGGAAATATCTGATTAAAGTGGACTACATAGAGAAGTTTCAGAACAGCAGCCTGGGTAGACTATATAGCAAGAATCAGTCACAAAACAGATTATACAAACCAAGGAGTCTGGGCTCCCTTATCTAAAACTTGATTAATAACCAGGCTCAAACCCTGTCTGTGACTCCTTCTGTGTCACTGATGGTTAGGGATAAGGAAACAATTTATTTTATTCTAGTAGAATTTGAAGAAGTAGATGGGTCCATGGTTCAGTTCAGCTTTGGAGGCAGACCAGGCCTCATACTGCTTGTGCTGGCTAGTTTTATGTCAGCCTGACACAACTAGTCATTTGGTAAGAGGGACTCTCAATTGAGAAAATGACTATAATAAAATTGGCCAAGGCCAGGCAGTGGTGGCACACACTTTTAATCCCAGCACTCGGGAGGCAGAGCCAGGTGGGTCTCTGTGAGTTCAAGCCCAGCCTGCTCTACAGAGCAAGATCCAAGACAGCACCAAAGCTACACAGAGAACACTCGAAAACACACACACACACACACACACACACACACACACACACACACACACAAAATTGGCCAGTAGACAAATCTGTAGTGCATTTTCTTAATTATTGATACTGGAGGGCCTAACCCATTGTGGGTGGTGCTTCCCCTGGGCTGGTGGTCCTGACTGCTATAACCAAGTGGTAGAAGAGCAAGTCAGTAAACAATGTTTCTCCATGGCCTCTGCTAGTGTTCTTGTTTCCAGGTTCCTACCCGATTTCTTACCCTAGCGTCCCTCAGTGCTAGACCTATAAGCTGTAAAGTGAAATAAACCCTTTCCTCCCTGTTACTTTTTCTCACAATGGAAAAGCTAAAACACTGTTGCTCCTAGCTCTGGGGCTTTAGGCTACTTCATTTTTCTTGAGTTTTGATGATGACAGCAGAGTGCAGGCTTTCCACATATGAAAAATGAGCTTTATATCAGAATAATCCTAGAGCATATTTTCAGCTGCCCTGAAAAATTAGTAGAATAGCCTTTTTCTTTTGAAGAGAAAGAGGAGTTTGAAACAGGATTTCACATAGCCACCCAGACTGGGCTCGAACTTGTTCTAGATAGAGAGATAGCCAAGGATGACCTTGAACTCCTGATCCTCTTGCCTCTATCCCCAGGAGTTCTGGGGCTACAGGACCACACCTAGCAAGGTAGACTAGCCACTTCTTGATCTGTTTCTCCATTCTTTGATAGCAGAGAACTTTCTCACCATTGAAAGCCATATTTCTAATCAAAGTTGAAGGATAGTAAAGGATGAGGAGTCTCTTGGATGTGAAAACGAGACATGTTCACTCTTTCCACAAACCAACCCATTCATACTGACTTCCTGTTGAGCTGCTGTCTGTGTTTCAAATCCTTGCTCAAAGCACACTTACCTCCTTCCCTGGGATTTGCTGGCAGAACAGTGATGTTATAATCAGTAGAGGCCAAAGAGGATGGCCAGAGATAATATACCATGCACTATTCTTCACAGTGTACTTGCCCCACACAAGGCAGGAACTTAAGCATGAAGGGGGCCGAATGTCCTCCAGGTCCTCCCCCATCCCCATTCCATCTCATTTGATCTCCCCTCCCCCAGTGAATTTAACACTTCTGACTACTGGAGTTTTGCCCATCCCAGAGGCCATGCTCCAGCAGGCTTGGAAGATGGGGTGCAGGTTTTTGTTTTTTTGTTTGTTTTGTTTTGTTTTTGTTTTTGTTTTTTTGTTGTTGTTGTTCTTTTTTGCCTAACCAATCAGTTTTTGATCATACATACATTGGCCCAAACTCAGCTTGTGGCAGATACATCATCACCCCTCACCTATATATAACCTATAAAGTCTGCCTGCTTTAGTTTGGGGGTGTGATTTGTCTGGCCTCGATCTCTGGGACCAGAGGACCTGTTGAGGAGCTGCTCTGCTCAAATATACCTCTTGTTATACTTTTTCAATTCAGATTGATCTGGCTTACTGTGTTGACAGAAAAACTTATTATTGACAGGGGTGGGGGGCAGAAAAACCTATTAGTTTATAGCTATAAGATTTCTACAGAATGCAGAGACTCTTTGGTCTGACTCATTGGGAAATGCTCTAGGGAGTGATTGGGCAGAGCCTATGGAAAATTCACACCATCAGTTCTTTCATTTCAAAAGAACAGCCATGTCTAATGAGAAGAGCCTGGTCTGACCTGATCTCCCCCTTCCTCCCCTGCCTGATTCAGATACCACTGCCGTCACCCTATCTCTCCACAAGTCTGGATGATGAACCTGGGCCTAAGATATTGCCAGATACAGCCTGGAGTACCCACTTGGGCCTGGAAGCCAAAGCCATCGAGGAGAGACATTGCTAGGTGCAGAGGTTATCCTGGGCTCTTACCGAAGGGACAGCTCTTCTTCATTCCCTAATAGGTGGGGGTGTAGCTCTGTGAAAAGTCACATGATGTTCCTGAAGGGAGCCCCTTCTGCCCAACTCCTGATCACTGGGTTCAGACTTGTCACAAGAGATTTTTGTGAAGTCACAAAGCTGACTCCCTCTACACAGGGCTAAGGACCAGGACAACCAGGGACTAATTGGATATGACTTAATGAAAGGGAGGAGTTCAGAAAACAGCCTTTGGACCAAAGAGAGGAATGTGGAGCCTGAAAGAACTCACTGGACCAGCCTCAGTTTGAAGTGGGTGAGGGGATCTGTCAGAGACCTGGGGTTGAGGACAGTTTCTCAGGTTTCATCACTACCTGATGGGAGCTTGGGATTTTGGTCCTTAGCTGTGTGCCTGACTCTTGAGACTTCTTTGGGGGACCTTCCCTAAACTGAATACATATAAGAATCCTGATTGCTAGCATTTATTCCATGGGAAAGGGAAGTTTAAATCTTTGACCCAGAACCACTTTATCCCTTTAATGAAATCCATCTAGGATCATCAATTTGTTTTGTCTGCTTCCTGGGCAAGAATGGGCAACCATATTTTGCTACATTGAAAAGCAGCCCTGCTGGAGGTGATAGCATATGCCTATAATCCCAGCACTTGGAAGATGGAGGCAGGAGGATTAGGAGTTCAAGGTCAACCTAGAGTGAAAAAAATAAAAACGAAAGGGAGGACATGACTACTCCTAAAGCCTCAGGCTAGTCTGAACTAAAGGAGACCCTGTTGAAGAAGACTGGGTGGGGATGAAAGAGGAAAAAAATAAAGAAATCAGACTACTCAAGCCGGGCGGTGGAGGCGCACGCCTTTAATCCCAGCACTCGGGAAGCAGAGGCAGGTGGATTTCTGTGAGTTCGAGGCTAGCCTGGTCTGCAAAGCGAGTTCCAGGAAAGGCGCAAAGCTACACAGAGAAACCCTGTCTCGAAAAACCAAAAAAGAAAGAAAGAAAAAAAAGAAATTAGACTACTCAAAGGAAAAACAATGGCAGCAGAAGAAATGAGTGCTCAGTGGCCATGGTCTCCTAAATGTAGAGACTCACCTCCTGAAGAGCCAACCAGAGGAGAACATAGGATGAAAGAGAACACTCAATTTATAAAGGGTGGAAAGGCCGTCACTGCTGTGGAGGCCACAGTTTTTGCGATGAGAGCCACTGATAGAAACCTTGTTTTAAAAAGCAACTAACAAGCCTGGCGGTAATGGCACACACCTTTAATCCCAGCACTCGGGAGACAGAGGCAGGCAGATCTCTGAGTTGAAGGCCAGCCTGATCTACAGAATGAGTTCCAGGACAGCCAGGGCTACACAGAAACCATGTCTTGAAAAAAAATTTTTTTTGATAAAGGCTGCAGAGATAGCTCAAGTAGTGGAGTGCTTGCTGCTCTTCCAGAGGACCTGAGTTCAGTTTCTAGTACCCACACAAAGCAGTTCACAACCACCTGTAACAAAAACTCCAGGGGATCCAGTGTCTTCTTCTGACCTCCCTCTGTACTGATAGACATGTGACTGATGCATATACATAAATATAAATAAAATAAATTTTTAAATTAATAAAATCATGTTTCAATGTAGGATTCATGCTCTGTACCTAGCTCTATATGTGACACCAAAACAGAAACAAGAACAATACACCTTGCAAGTTAACGGGAGACCAAAATAGGAAAAATTTACCTTGCAGGTTAAGGGATCTGTTTGCAATTAAGACAGTTAATGAGCTCCTGCCGGGCTGTGGTAGCGCACGCCTTTAATCCCAGGACCTGGGAGGCAGAGCCAGGCAGATCTCTGTGAGTTCCAGGCCAGCCTGGTCTACAGAGCAAGATCCAGGACAGGCACCAAAACTTTTGAAACCCTGTCTCAAAAAACCAAAAGAAAAAAAAAAGAACAAGTTTCTATTTACCCTATGTTTGTTTGACCCATCCTCACTGGGACCATCTGTCCTGGGTGTGCTTAATGACTTGTGGGTAGGAGGTACATGGTAGGAAATATGTCAGGATGTAAGCTTGCCCCTGATTGGACCAGATGGGAAATATATATTATACTATGCCTTCATAAGCCTCAACAAAATGTAACTAGTCACCATTTCCTGGGAACCCTGGAATGGTCCTGGCCAGAGCCCATCATCCTGGCCAGTATTTAATTAAAGCTTGTTTCAAATTTGGCTCAAAAATTGTGAAACTAGTCTTTCTCTCAGATTCTCAGGCTCAACACATACCCTTTGTACCTTGAGGTAGGAAGGATGTAGCACATTGTGTACTCTACTGGCCTTGTTTCAAGGGCCCACAATCCAGGAACTGAGAAGTCATACCATCCTTTAAAAAGAGGGCTAGCCATGTCTTTAATCCCAGTACTTGTGAGGCAGAGGCAGAGGCAGGTGGATCTCTTGTGAGTTCAAGGCCAGTCAGGTCTACGTAGTGAGTTCCAGGTCAGCCAGAGCTACATGATGAGACCCTCTCTCAAAATAAAGGGAGGAAACAAGAAGGAAGAAAAAAGAGGGCTATTGGTGTTTACTTTGGCAGCACATATACTAGAATTGGAATGGTACAGAGATTAGCATAGTGCCTGCCCAAGGATGACACACAAATTTGTAAAGCATTCAATATAGTTTAAAAAAAAAAGATGACTACTAGGGCTGGAGTGTTGTGAGAGAATTGTTTGCACTGCAACCCCTCTGTGCCAATAAAGCCACCTTGACTCAAGGACTTAGTCAGCAATTGGCTGCCTGGGATTAGCCATAGAGTTGTTGGAAGACTGGGGAAATTGGAGAGAGGAACAGGAAAAGAGAACGGACTGGGAGATTTTCTGGGACTTTTGGATGGGAAAAACATGGAGAATAGGGTCGGCCGATCACTCCAGTACTGTTCCTTGGATTTATCAAGCTTTTATCTAATTTCTGACTCCTGAGATTTAATACTAGAACAATTTAGGTAAACGCTATACTGGAGTGTAGCTCAGTGTTAGATCATTGGACCAGGATGTCAATGTGTTCCATCCCCAGCATCAATGAAGGAAAAAAATAAGAGGAGACTGGGATGGTGGTGGCACATACCTTTAATCCCAGCACTCGGGAGGCAGAGGCAGGCAGATCTCCATAAGTTTGAGACCAGCTTGGGCTACAAAGGGAGTTCCAGGAGATGCTCCAAAGCTACACAGAGAAACCCTGTCTTGAAAAACCAAAAAAACAAAAACAAAAACAACAAAAAAACAAAGAAGAGGAGACTGTATCCTGACCCCTTCCCAAATGAGAGGGGAACACAGAAGACTGAGGACTGCAGCAGAGGAGCTAGGGCTCCTCTTCCTCTCTGGGTCTGTAGGCGTGGACTAGGAGTCATTCATTTTTCTAAGAGTAGGTTCACATTGTGTGCCTCTGGTTGGTTGGATCCTCCGGCTTGCCCCTGCAAAGTCCGGGAAACCCCTTTCCTCTCTCTCTCTCTCTCTCTCTCTCTCTCTCTCTCTCTCTCCAAACCCTGCCCACTCAGAGAGTCTCTGAACAAAGGAAGGCACCAAAAAGCCCAGTTCCACATTCTTGGCAACTATTGAAATGCCCCCCATGCCATCAGCCACCCAAGTTCCTGCCTAACAAATCAACTTTTGACCATACTTGGACACAAACCCAACTTGTGGTGGACACGTCATTACCCCTCATCTACAATCTATTAAATCTCCCTGCCTTAGCTCAGGTGCATGACTTCTTTGGCTTCATTCTCTGAGACCAGTGATCCTGCCCAGGAGTTGCTTTGCTCCATATACCTGCTGTTATACTTTTTCAACTCAGTTTGATCTGGCTCACTGTGTAGGCAGAGAAAATTATCAGAGGCAGAAAACCTATTAGTCTCCTATATGACCAAGGAGTCCTCTTGGCCATTTTATCACAGCCTTTAAGCCATGCCTTCATGGAGGGCTTCTGGATCTGGCCTCAAGGAACAGAATACTATGACCCTGGGAAGTTCCCTCATCTATTTTCATAATTATATTTTTGCTTCATCTATGACCTTTAAATTGTATTGATACTACTTTTGCACAGAATTTTTTTCCAGTAAAATTTTGTGCATAAGTAGATAAAAAGAGACATGTTGTCATTTGAGAGACATGACAGGGCAGAGTCCTTCCAATTCTGAGAAATCCCTAGGGTTCCTAGGAACTCAGTCTGAAAAATATGTACCATGTACCTTCCAGGACCTTCCAGGCTTGTCCTCTTGCATCTGTGACAACAAAGCATGTCTTTTATGAAGGATGGGAACAAGACAAAAAAGTGCCACCACATTCAAAGGCCACCTCAGTCCTGCTCAGAATATCTCCTTCACCACTACTGTTAGTATCTGGTTTCAGATCAGTTCATTTCCAACTGGCACATATTGTCAAGCCACCTTCACCTGCCTTTTCACTCCCAGCTTTACCTCTTATGGGTTCTGAAATCAGCATCTGATTTATTGTGGCCCAAAGCTCACAATAGTTAGGATAAAACCCAGCACCCTACACGTGTTAGGCAAACTGGGCTGTGTCTGCAGCCTCATATGGTAGGAACAAGTCATGAGCATAAGCTACCTCTCTGTCCAGCAGACAAAGGATAGCAGTCAGTCTTTTTCTAGATACCTGACTCTGCACTGTGATCCCTGTAGACACTTGAATTGTCATTGTTGTGCCCCACCACACACACACACACACACACACACACACACACACTACTGGAGATGAACCCAGGGCCTTACATGCCAGGCAGATGTTTAACCAACTGAGCTATACCCTCAGCAGTCCTTGTCCTTATTTAGATGTAGGGAACATACTTGATTTCAAAGGGTGTCTTAAGAGGCCTGCATTAAGAACAAACCCTATTCGTTTTCATTACCCCTAGTTGCAAATCAGAAGGGAAGCATCAAGGTGGGCTGCCTACTCCACAAGTTAGGCAGGTCTAGACTCCAGAAGCTTTTGTTCCAAAGAATAAATGAGAAGCCAATAGCCTTAGTTCATTCTAAGGAGAGCAACAAGTCAGGAGAGCAGAGCCATAGTGGAATGGACCTTATTACAGAAATAGAGAGCTTCATGGTAGCTGAGGGCAAATACTAGTTTGCCCTTTTGGCTGCAAAGGTAGGAGAAAGAAGTACAGAAATTTCCCCAGGGCCAGACAAGGACCAGAATAGGACTGTGTGGCTGTTTGAATGAGAATGGCCCCATAGGCTCATATATTTGAAAATTGGGTCCCCAGTTGGTGGAACTGTTTGGGAAGGATTTAGGAGGTGTGGTCTTACTGGAGGAGGTAAGTCACTGCAGGTGGGAAGTTTCAAATTCCCACACTATATTCAGTCAGTCTCTCTCTGCCTCATGCTTGTGGAAGATTGTTGCTTACTGGTTGCTATCAATGGCTTGTACAACTTGCTTTATTATATAACCCAAGGCCTCCTGCCTAGGGGTGGTACTTCCCAAAGCTCCTCCCTTGAATCAATTATTAATCAAGAAAATAACCCACAGATATGCCCACAGGCCAATCAAATAGATGCATGCCTATAATCCAGACACTTAGAAGGTGGAGCCAAGAAGATCAGGAGTTCAAGACTAGCCTAGGCTACATACAGTCTGAGGTTAGCTTGGACTACATAATACACTGCTTCACAAAACAACAAAATAAAATGTTCATAACATAGTCAAAACTCATACTGAGTATAATAGGAAGAGTGAACTCCAATTTTAGATAATAGTACTGCTTTATGTAACTTCATCAATTTTTAAAGAAAAAAATTGAGATAAGGTCTTATGTATACAAGCTGACTTCAAACATATTATGCGACCTGAATGAGAAAAGGAAATCAAAGGGGAAAGGCCATGACTGATCCTGGGTATGGTGGAGGAGAACGCTCATTGTAGATAAAAAGGACAGCATATCAGAGGCAGAGACATCCGGGAGAGTCCAGAGTGGACATGACGCTGGGCCGTGTGAGGAGACGGGGAGGGGAAGGAAGATGTAAGAGAGGGAAACAGGTGCAGCAGCCAAGGGGGCAAAAGGTCAAAAAGGATGGGTAACAAAAATGGCTGGATTGTAGGGAAGAGCCTCTGGCCGCAGGGTATGCTACCCATATCCTGTAACAGGTAGGGGCTAAGGGATGCTGCCCTTTGTCCCAGGGTTTGAGACTTAGCATAACCAGGGAAGACCTTGAACTTGATCCTCCTACTTCTGCCTCCCTAGTGCTGGGATTATAGGAGACACCACCACGTCTGGTTGTGTGATCCAGGGGTTCAATCCCAGGATTTGGTACAGTTTAGCAAGCACTTCACCAACTGAGCTACATTCCTGTTTCATCAATTTCAATAATTATATCATGATAGAGTACTTAATCATATTTTTCTAGAATTGAGGATTTGATCCACAGCATGGTCCAAAAAATTCATTGAAGGCAAGTAAAATAGCTCAGCAGGTCAAGGTACCTAATAGGTTTTCTGCCCCTCCCCCATAATAAGTTTCCCATTGGCTCAGTAAGCCACATCAAGCAGAATTGAAAAAGTGTAACAGATATATTGAGCAAAGCAACTCCCGAAAGTTCTCTGTTCCCAGAGATCAGGGCTGGAGAAGCTGCACACCCAAGCCAGGGAAGGAAAGTTCTATAGACTGCATATGAGGGGTGATGATGTGTCCGCCACAAGCTGAGTTTGTGCCCAAGTATAGTCAAAAGCTGAGCACTTGGGTGGGGACTTGAGCGGCTGACAACTTCAGGGGAGGAAGTTGCAGTAGCCGTCAAGAGTGTAGAAGGGGGCTTTCTGGCGCCTTCCCTTTGTTTAGAGACTCTCTGGGTAGGTGGGGTTTGGGGGGAGAGAGAGAGAGAGAGAGAGAGAGAGAGAGAGAGAGAGAGAAGAAAGAGGAGGAGGAGGAGGACGAGGACATCCTGGATCATACAGGGGCAAGCCAGAGGATCCGCCCAAACAGTACCTTTGGCTAAGCCCAGTGACCTGAATTTGATCCCTGGCACCCAAATGTTTGAAGGACAGAAACAATTCCCACAATTGGTACTCTTTTTTTCTTTCTTTGTTTGTTGGGGGTGTGGGGGGGGGTTAGATAGGTTTTTCTCTGAGTAACAGCTCTCTCACTTTGTAGACCGTGCTGGTCTCAAACTCAGAGAACTGCCTGCCTCTGCCTCCAGAGGATTGGGATCAAAGACGTGCACCATCACCACTGCCCAGCCTATCATCTGTCCTCTTATCTTCACAAGTTTGCTGTGGCACATGTTAATCCCATCTATTGAGAATTAGGACCACTACCAAGGTTTAAGGCCAAATTTGAAGCAAGCTTTAATTAAATACTGGCTAGGTGGATGGGCTCTGGCCAGGTCTATACCCAGGTTCCCAGGAAATGGCCCCTAGTCACAGTTTGCAGCAGCTTAAGAAAAAAAACCCTTGAGGGCTGGAGAGATGGGTCAGTGGTTAAGAGCACTGGCTGCTCTTCCTGAGAACCTGGGTTCAATTCCCAGCACCCACATGGCAGCTCACAACTGCCTGTAACTCTAAGATCTGACAGCTCACACAAACATACATGCAGGCAAAATACCAATGCACATAAAATGTTTTAAAAAGGAAAACCCATAATTCATTGCATTTCCCATCATGTCCAATCAGGGGTAAGCATACATCCTGATGTACCTCCAGCCTATATCCAGTCAGGGGCAATCCTATATCCTAACATATTTTCTGCGTGTGAAAATATGCAGATGAGTCAAACAAACTTATTTAGGGGGGTGAAAAACATGTGGCTTGTTATCTCCCATAAACAACAGCCTCCAGGATTTCAGGAACTATCTGTCCTTAGCAAGGGGCTTGCAGATCAGAGGCATTTTTGTTTCATGGGTCTCTATGGCATAGTAATTAAAACTTAAAATGCATCTTTGGTCTCATATTTCCCCTTTGAGTTGTATCCTGAGTCAAATCCGTGACTCTATAATGGGTACTTATTTATATTGGGATCTAATAAACATTAGCTTAATGGTACCAAGACAGGAATTATCATTTAGTTAAGGTATCAGTGATGCAAGAGCCAACAGCAATTAGCAGAACCAGATGTGCCAAAGACCCTGTGATGGCTAACATCAGAGTTACTATCTAGAAGGGACCTGGAAATGAGAATGGGGACCAGTTACTTCATCTCAGGTCCCCTTTTTTGCTATGAGTTTTTTTTAATATAGCCAGGTTATTTCTAATGATTCCTGAGTAGTTTGTATAGAAACAACAATTTTCTCTCAAAGCTAAACAATAACATCTCTATTTTAATCAAGCAGGTTGTGTGCCCTATTATACTATAGAACTATTTCAGTTAATGAATCTACCTGTTGATAGTTATAAATCTATTTGGTTTTAACAGGTAAATTCCTGGTATGCCAATAGGCACTATAAGTAGCTATTTTGTCCCCTATGCCAGAGAGTTTCCTTTTGTTCTAACATTTCAGCCTGTTGGGGGACAGGGGCAACTTACTCTCTTCTGTAACTACTTCCTGCTAAAACTAGGACATTGTTGTCAGGGTCCAGGAAGGCTGGAACGGTAGTCAAAGGCACGGAGGGAGTTCAGGCAATGGGAAATTCATCAGAAGCATCTGGTTCACTGAGCCAGCTGAAGAGCCAAGGAGCATTCACAATGGCTGGACTGGTCCACATCTGCTTTCAGCAAGTCCAGGGCTCTTACTTGTTTGCAGTAGGTTGTAGTCAGAAGCTGATGCCTAGTTGTGTCTGTCAGTCAACTGGAAATCTGCTGAGACAGATATAGACTAGGGAGGGACAGAAGTTAACACTTAGGAAATTAAAGAAAGATCTTACATTTGGAACTTTCAGGCCCATTAATCCTAGTAGTTGGGGAAGAGAAGGAGCTCCAATACCATCTTCAGGAATAGACAAGTAGGGAAGGAATCTTAGGCTGTACTTATCTGGAGTCCTTTTGATCTATGAGAAATGGATCCCAAGTCTTATGACTCCTTTGATTCTCTGAAGCTTACATAATTTTTTACAAAAAGACATAAAAGTTTTAGATATATTAGCATTACCGGTCTATACTGAAATCCACATTGTAGAAAAAGCAGGTAACAAGTGTCTGTAAAACAGCTGGAGTAGACTCATACCTTTGAGTTCTAGCAAAAGCTATAGATTTGGTTTAAAAAGCATGAACATGATTTCTCTGTCCAGAGAGCCAGATATGAACTAGACTGAAATGTCTTTAGCCCAATGAGAAACACCTTTAAGTCTATATTTAGAAGACAACCAAAAGAAATCTAAAATATTGAGCTTGTGACTGAACAGTAAGTAGTCAGTGGTCTACCAGCTTATCAGAACTCTATTGATCAATGTTAAAAGTCTGAACTTTTGAAATCTTAGTGTAACAATAGCATAGAAGGGGAAAGAAATTAGAAACAGTTTTCATTTTTGCATATCATATCTTAAATCACTTATTTAGACATTTACAACTTGCATTTACATCTTGAATCATTTTCTGAGACCCTCAAAACTTACTTAAGCTTTCACATCCACAAAACTTCATATAACTTAGACCCTCAGAACTTACATAGACATTAACATTTTTTATTTCCATTTAATCATTTAACAGAAACATAACCAGTTATTACTGAGAACAGCTGCAGCCAGCTTGCTAGCTCATTTCACACATAAAAAATTAGGCTTTGCCTTTTCTAGAGCAAGGCAAATCTGTCTACCTTCTCAACAGGATGCCTAGTAGCTCTAGAAAAAGCAAGGCCTAATTTTTACATATGAAATGAGCTAACAAGTGGGCTGCAGCCTTGGGGGAGAATTTGGTTTCTGGCTGCTGCTAAGCTGACAAAGCTACAGTTAGCCTAGCTATCAACACCATCAGAGATCTGAGAAGGATAAATTATAGCATGAAGTATTACCCAAATGGCCAATGTACCAACTAAAATGACAGAGACCAGTCCATTACCCAGACAGTCATCCCAGGCTCCTGTGCTCTCCATGGCATTGGGGGCAGAGTTACCAGAATAGCATCAGTCTTTGGCTGACAGGTCCAGAAGGTGAGAGGCTTTCCTGTGGAGGAGGAACATGGGAGAGACTGACCTTACTTTGTCTAGGCAAAGTGGGGCAATCAAATCTTCAGTGTCCTGCTTGTACAGTTTGGGCCAGGTCCTGCAGGCAGGTGTTGCATCAGGGCCATCTTACCCAGTAGTTAGCATTACCACAATCCAGGTACAGACATTGGGATGCCCTTTGATCTTCTTTGAAGACCTTAGGGTAACTGCTAGGAGCTGGGAGTCTCTGTCTATCATAGTCAGCTTTTCCCATTAAACATTTTAAATTCCATATTCATCACTATTATCTATTAAGTATATCTGAGCTAAACCTAGGCTTAGCCTTGAAAACATACCTAACATGACTACAAGTTTGATTATTATAGATGACTAATTACTGATCTGTTATTTCATTTATTTATTTATTTATTTGCTTATTTATTTATTATGTATACAGTATTCTGCCTGCATGTGTCCCTGCAGGCCAGAAGAGGGCACCAGATCTCATTACAAGTGGTTGTGAGCCACCATGTGGTTGCTGGGAATTGAACTCAGGACCTCTGGAAGAGCAGTCTGCTGTGAGATGGTCTGTATGTCAAATTGCTCTGATTGGTCAATAAATAAAACACTGTTTGGCCAGTGGCCAGGCAGGAAGTATAGGCGGGACAAGGAGAGAGGAGAATTCTGGGAAGTGGAAGGCTGAGTGGGAGACACTGCCAGCCGCCGCCATGACAAGCAGCATGTGGAGATACCGGTAAGCCGTGTGGCAAGGTATAGATTTATGGAAATGGACTAATTTAAGATATAAGAACTGCAAGAAGCCTGCCACGGCCATACAGTTTGTAAGCAATATAAGTCTCTGTGTTTACTTGGTTGGGTCTGAGCGGCTGTGGGACTGGTGGGTGACCGAAATTTGTCCTGACTGTAGGCCAGGCAGGAAAACTCTAGCTACAGCAGTAACCACTCTTACAGCTCTTAACCACTGAGCCATCTCTCCAGCCCCTGATCTGTTTTTTTTTTTTTTGGTTTTTTTGAGACAGGGTTTCTCTGTGTAGCTTTGCGCCTTTCCTGGAACTCACTTGGTAGCCCAGGCTGGCCTCGAACTCACAGAGATCCGCCTGGCTCTGCCTCCCGAGTGCTGGGATTAAAGGCGTGCGCCACCACCGCCCGGCTGTTATTTCTTAATTATATTTTTAAATGAGCTGAATAGGTATAATACCTTAAACAAGAGTAGAAACATATATACAGTATAACAAAAATAACCTTAAATTTGCATCAATATACAAAAATCCATACCAATGTGAAATATTTGAGACTAGTTTTTTTGTTTCAAAGTAGATTCAATAATCTACCCTTTTATCATAACATTTCTATTTTAAAAGTAGATTCAATAATCTACCCTTTTCTATATCCTATCCCCCCTTTTAAAAAAAATCACGGGGTTGGGGATTTAGCTCAGTGGTAGAGTGCTTGCCTAGCAAGCGCAAGGCCCTGGGTTCGGGCCTCAGCTCAAAAAAAAAAAATCACTGAATCAGACCCTCTTTGTTTATTTTCCTCTCTGACCATGACCAATAACAACTTACAACCAATCCCCCTCAACAACAACAAACATCCACTGAAGGACCAGAAACCAACCACCTTATCTCTTAGAAATGTGGGCATCAGGTTCTCTAGACTGCTTCCTATTGTCGGGTGTGTGTGTGTGTGTGTGTGTGTGTGTGTGTGTGTGTGTGTGTGTGATGGGGGGAGGGGTGGCATCTATAGGGGATCCTTAGGAAATTGAGAAAATGCTCAAGCCCTGGAGAACTAGCTGCATTATTTTTTTGTTTAGCCTCTGTGTGATGGATGGGAAAGTATAGAGCTTATCTGAAGTCTTGGCTGGAGTAGTCTGTGAAGCAGAGCCATCTCAGATAGCAGCTTTGAAGTTGTTCTGGATGTAGATTTTTGAGGAAACTGCCACTGAGGCATTCTGAGAGGATGGATTATTTAGGCTATTTGTCTTGTCTTTATTCATGTCTGGTCCTTTTGTTGTGAAAACATACAAACTTTTAAATGTAATATACTTATCTATCCATATTAACACAAGTATGGAATGTACGGTGTGCACAAATCCAGCTAAAGATGATTTGTTTTATGTGTGAGCAGGTAAAAGGCATCTGTCAACTTTGTAAGTCTGTTTGGACTACATAACCAAACTGTTAGGAGGACTCTGTAGCCAACAATATTTATCATGTCTCCATCCAGTCTCTGAGCTCTTCCCATGTAAAGGGATCAGCATACATGTCACATGGATTTCTCCCTCACATCTGCAGCCAAGATTCTCAAGAGGTCTCCCCCCTTCAAATCTGATCTTTATTAATTTAAGAAATCCATAGTATTTCATTTTGTGGAAACAAAAGCACAACCTCTCTCCAAAGGCAACACATTTCTTAACTTCCATTCTGAAACCAAGACATCCCTAAAAGCATTTAGGCTGGTTTAATTCAGCAGTTCCTTCCACAATTCTATGTCTCTCGGCAGTTGCCATTCACTCATAAGCACTTCAAAAATTCAAAGTCAACAAAGCAACATACAGAATCCAGATGCCTGGTGTATTTCACATCCTTACATGGCTTTTTTTATATTAATTTACTTTCTTTAAAGACTTTATTATTTTTAAACTATTTATTTGTTTTTATGACTATTTATATTGATTTTTTTCTTTCTTTAGCAACTAAGCACATTTTCAAGCACATTATAACCTGTTCAGAGGTTTTCTTGGCCTGCACCTGGCTTTTCCCCCCCAAGTCTGTAGCGTTCTCTGACTGTGTGAGCCAAAACCTAAACTGTTAGGCAGCAGCTGGGCCCTCGGCCATGCAGCTATGGTGGCTGGCTCTGCCCGACTAGGTTCCCTGAGAGTCTAGCCTCATGCTGGTGGGTATAGGCAGGAGTCACATTTACTGCTCCAGCTCTGGGAAATTGTTGAGTCCACTTTATGGAGTCCCAAGGAGCAGCAGCGGACTGTTGTGAGTGCTTTTGGAGAGGCCCAGGTGGCGACTGTGGTGGTGCTGACTGGTGTGACTTTTCTGTCTATGTAGTCATGCCATGCATTGGATGCCAAATACAGTTCGATTTGTCTTAATTATCCTTAACAGTTTACAATAACTTATTAGCTTTCGTAAGACTAGGACTTGCTGAGGTAAGGCTTATGAGCAGGGACTGGGGGAGCCTAGAACCTAGCATTGCCCTACACAAGTTAATAGGCACCACAGCCATGTGTTAATGGAAGGGCCACAAGTTCCTTCAGCCAGACAGAAGAATAACTTCATTTTTATCAAGCAGGAAGTTTCTTCAAGCTCCTGAAGGAATGGGGGCTTTTGTCTAATACCTGACCTTAAGAAAAGGACTTTATAGCTTTATCTATTAAGTTTCAGCCTTAAAAAAACAACACTTTCTTTTTTTGGTTTTTCGAGACAGGATTTCTCTGTGTAGCTTTGGAGCCTGTCCTGGAACTCACTTTGTAGACCAGGCTGGCGTCGAACTCACAGAGATCTGCCTGGCTCTGCCTCCCAAGTGCTGGGATTAAAGGTGTGTGCCACCACCGCCCAGAAAAAAAAACCCAACACTTTCTAAATTGAAGCTTCTTTAGTATCAAAATAAAACTTTCAAGTAATAAACACAGTCCACAGAGACTGGGAAGTTTCCTGATCCTTTTACAGAATATAACAGTTTCTTAAATGACTCAGTTTATCAATATAGCTTAAACTTAACAAAGTTAGCAAAGACAAGTAGGCTAGACATACATTCTCAAGCATGAATATATCTTAGGTAAGGAGAGACATTCTCTAAGTCAGTGGTTCTCTTCAATACAGTTCCCATGTCATGGTGACCCCTCAACCACAAAAAAAATTCTCACTGCTATTTCACAACTGAGTTTTGCCACTGTTATGAATCTCAATGCAAACATCCAACAGGCAAGTGTCCTAGGCTACCCCTGCAAAAAGGTCTTTCAACTCCCAAAGATTCATGACCAGTAAGTTGAGAAGCTGCTCCAAGCCTTTGCCAGACTTGCTGCAACATAAGATAGGAACATCCCAATTTCTGGTGTTTAGTATTTGGTGCTCATAGCTGTGGCCTTAATTTTTAGCTTTTTGTTTATCTTTAAGTTCAAATATTAATATAAAACATTTTATAAACTTAAAATGTCCCAAAGCCTTATAAATTTAAATATTTTAAAAGCTGTTCCTTAAAAATATTGAGTTTTTTTAAAATTTTCTGTAAAACTCTAAAATTTCCACTTAAAAAGTTTAAAATCTCTCAACTGTGTGTTCCTGCCCTATCAAAAATAAAGTATCCTTTTTTTACTTCAAGAGGGAGAAAACAGGGCATAACTGCAATCTGCCTAAGGTCAAGCCAAGCTCCAACAGCGCAAAGAATTCAGAGCTCAGTATCTGGGATTCATTCTCAATCCTTTGGGTTTTCTCAAGAGGCCTGGATCACCTCTTTGGCCCCACCCTCGGCAGCGTTACACATAGCCTGCCTTCTGGATCTCAGCCTGCTCCGTTTCATTGTGGCTGGTGCTTCTGATGACTATCACATGGCACTGGCATTTCCAAAACTGCTAAGGTCCACCATTGCAACTGGGCTTTCTTTAGAAACTCTAGCCCTGTGACACATTGGCAAGCCTCAGCTGTTCCCCATTACCCCTTAAAACCAATTCCACCTGGGGGATTCTTAAATTACAAGGTTTAGCTGCCAGAGCAAGGTATACATTCTTGCATATAAATGCATGGAGGTGCACCTTAAATACCTTATTAAACAAACATTTTTTTGAATCCCATCTTTCATAAGTCTTGTTTTCAAGACAGGACAGGAATTATCATACAAAAATCTATCCTAATTCAAAATATCTTGGAGCCCTTTTGTTGCGTCCTTGGTAGACCCACTCCATGTGGTCACCTTTAATCAAGACGGTGGTGAAATTACATGACATTTGTCTTCTCTAACCCTAGCAAAGATGGCTGCCAGCAACATAGCTACCCAAAGATGGTGAAGTCATATGACATGCATCCTCTCCAATCCTAGCAAAGATGGCTGCCAGACACATGGCTGAGCAAAAATGGCGAAGTCACATGACATCCACCTTCTCCAACTCTAGCAAAGATGGCAACCAGCCCTGTGGCCGCCTAGAGATTGTGGCAATCCAAAATGGAGTCATGCTTGTGTTTCCTTTCAAATTACTTATGCATAGATTTTTAATTATCAACTCCTAGTGTTACTAGTTTTAACTTTTTTCATATTTTACAGATTTTATCCATATCCAACAAAATAAACTAATAAATCTCAAGGTGCAGAATGTTCACATAAAGGGAGCCTCATTTTCCGGCTGCTCTGCTCTGCTTTCTTTGCCTGTCACTGTGCCAAGCAGTTCAGCTGACACCGTGACAGAAGAAACATTTAAACATGCCTGGGTCTGTTGGAGGAAGAGCCATAATCCACCTCTAGAGCCAGCTTTCCAATAAAGAACAGCATAAAACAACTTTAATGTTATCCACACCCAAAAGACATCTGAAAGCCTACTAACCCAAATCCAGTGACCAAATTGCTCAGAAAAAATTCTGAGCCCTGGCCATAAATGCAGCCATGGCAACGGTGGTGATCAGCTGCTGTCGGCAGCAGAGACAGCAAAAATATCCGACCCATTTTTGTCTCAGCTCCATGCTTGCAATAAAATTTATGGACACAACAGTAAACACAGACAAAATTTTCCAACTAAACCAGGAGACACGGGCCAGGCAGTGGTGGCGTACACCTTTAATCCCAGCACTAGGGTGGCAGAGCCAGACTGATCTCTGTGAGTTCGAGACCAGCCTGGTGAGTTCCAGACAGGATCCAAAGCTACACAGACAAACCCTGTCTCAAAAAAACCAAAACCAAAACTAAACCAAACCAAAGCAAAACAAAAAAAAAAAAAACAAAAAACAAGGAGACACAACCCTACAACCCTCTTGAGAAACAGACAGACAAAACATTCCAACAAGACAAACTTACGAACACACCAGAAAACAAAGACAGACAAAACTTTTCAACAAAACAAGCATACACAACTTTCTTGAGAAATAGATGAAACTTTCCAACAAGACAGACAAAACATTCCCTGGGAAACAAAACTTTCTAACCAGAACCAGTACCAGAATCAGATGGGTGGGGGATGCCTCGCTATATGCCCTAGACAGAAGAATATTGGGGTCCTGTCCAACCCCCTCCATATCCCAGATAGGGAACCCCAAAACAGAACCAGACTATGACTCACCAGGAAGCCTCTGTAGAGTCTTGCTACATTTCTCAATTTGGAAGTTCACTCCCATAAGTCCGAGAAGCCATGGAATGTCTCAAGGTGCGCGCCTCCTGAAGTGGCCCCTCAGGCCAGGAGTTCCTGAGTGAAGGTCCAGCTTTAGAATTTGGGTGGGTGGTCTGAATCTTGCTAGGGCATCCAGAAAATGTTAATCCCACCAATTGAGAATAAGATCACTACCACAGTTTAAAGCTAAATTTGAAGTAAGCTTTACTTAAAGACTGAACAAGTGGATGACCTCTGGCCAGGTCCATACACAGGTTCCCAGGAAATGGCCCCAAGTCACAGTTTGCAGCAGCTTAAGGAGGAAAACCCAGCCAGGCATGGTGGCACACACCTTTAATCCTAGCATTCGGGAGGCAGAGGCAGCCGGATCTCTGTGTGTTCGAGGCCAGCCTGGTCTACAGAGTGAGTCCCAGGACAGGCTCCAAAGCTACACAGAGAAACCCTGTCTTGACAAAAAAAGAAAATCCATAATTTATTGCATTTCCCATCAGGTCCAATCAGGGACAAGCATACATCCTGACATATTTCTTGCCTGTGAACCTCCCACCCACATGTGATCAAGCACATCCGGTGCAGATGGGCCAAACAAACTTGTTTAGGGGAGTGAAAAAATAGGAGGCTTGTTATCTCCCATAAACAACAGCCTCCAGCATTTCAGGAACTATCTGTCCTTGGGCAAGGGGCTTGCAGATCAGAGGTGGGTTTTTTTGTTTCATGGGTCTCTATGGCATAGTAATTAAAACTTCAATTGTAACTTTGGCTCTCATGCATGTGTGTAGAAGCACACATACAAAATAAAAAAATGAGTAATGTAAATAAATTTTTCCCCAATAATACAAAGGCTAGGAGTTCAGTGGTAGAATGCTTGCTTAGCATGCTTGATTTCCTAGGTTTGATACTAGCACTTTATAAATCAAAATAAATTGATACAAATGTACTACTATGATACAGGATGTTTAAAATGGGAGAGGCTGTTATGCCTAGATCGACAGGACTCCCAAAAGACCACCATGAAGACCGAATCCCGCATGTAAAAGCAAAGAGCCTTTATTTCAACCTCCAGAGCTTGGTCCCTCTGTCTGTCCGACACAGCAGTGAGAGCAGAGAGCCCTGAGCTCAGGTGGGGCAGAGTTTTTATCATAGCAGAGGTTGGGGTGAGGGGATTTCCAGGGTGCAGGACCCTGATTGGCTGACAATTGTCTAGGGGTATCTGTAAAACGAAAATAGGTGTGTGCTAGACTCAAAGACATCTGGCCACCCTATCTAATGGTTGGAATGTTTGGGATGTCAGGTATTTCCTCATCCCTGGGTGGATCCCTGGGTGGTATCAGCTTAAGAAGGCTTTTCCTGGATCTGGGTGTTGCCTGCCAGTAAGCCTGTCACAGAAGCTGTGTCTAGGCCCCTAAGCCTGTCATGGCTGCTGTGTGGTCAAGCTGTTTTGGGGCCCTCCACAGAGGCATCACATGTGTGGGAGCAAGGAATTATACACTCTGATAAATTCTGCTGTGAACTTAAAACAGCTATTTATATGAATACAAAGACAAAACCTCAACCCATGGATTTTCATAGGTCATATGAAATAACAGATAAAAGGGCTTAATTTAGCCCAAAGGGGTTTCCTTTTAAGAGGAAGGATATCTGAGCTTGGGATGCAAGTGTTGGTATTATGTGCAAGGTCCTGGGTCTGATCCTCAGCACCGCATAAACTGTGTGTGGTAGTATATGTTTGTAGTCCCTGTATCTAGGAGGTGGAAGCCAGGAGGACCAGAAACTCAAGGTCATCCTCAACTATTTGTCAATTTGATGCCAGGCTGAGATACCTGAGACCTTGTCTCAAAAAAATCAAAAACAAGAGGGAGTGGTGGTGAGCGCCTTTAATCTCAGCACTGGAGAGGCGGAGGTGGGTGGGTCTCTGTGAGTCTGAGATGGGCCTGGTCTACCGAGTGAGTTCCAGGACAACGTAGAGAGACCCTGTCTCCAACAAACAACATGAAATGGGACAGCACCAGACACTGTGGTACTCATCTGTAACTTCAGCCCTCAGGAGGCTGAGATACCTAGGAGGATGGTGAGTTTGATGCCAGCTGGGACTAAATAATAAGGCCCTTTTCAAAGGAGAGAGACAAAAATAGACAGACAGATAGACAGACACGCACTCACACATACAGACACACAGTCATGTTGCTGCCCAGGCTGGCCTAGAACTCTTAGGCTCAAGCAAACCTATCTCAGCCTGCCAAGTAGCTAGGATTACTGGTATGCACCACTGCACCTAGCTGGCTTTTGTTTTATTGCCCTCTCTGACCCATGTTTCCTCTCAGCTGCTACCCATGGGAGGGAAGTCCAGAGAATCAGGCCTTTATCTCAGTATGCTGAAGCATCAGAGGCTTTGTCACTAGCTCAGCTACAGGGCTTAACTGGTGATAGTGCAAGCCAGGCCTCTGGGAACAACCACTGATCTCTGTCAGGATCAGGGTTCTATGCTCAGCTCAGGCATCTGAAAGGCACTGGGTACCTACCCTATTTATGCGATCCTATAAACAGTGTTATGGCTTGAATAGGAGGTAACCCCATAGTCTCCTGAACTCATCCTTAGTTAATCAGTGATTGAACTAAAGACACATTGCTCTATCATGCTCTCGCTGCCTTACCCCTGAATGGGTGGGTTGTTTTAAACAGAGGAAGATGGAGCTAGACACAGTGGTCTAAAACTTCTAAAACTGTAATTTCGGAAGTCTGGAGCCTTAGGCAGGGGTATCATGAGGCATTCTAGGCTAGCCTGGACTATATAGTAAGACCCTGTATCAAACAGACAAAAAAAAAAGAGAAGAGGAGCAAACCCACCAACACAGGAAGTGCATTCATTTTTTATTCTAACTCAGGTGGTGGCTGTGTCTTTTCCCCATTGGCTAGAACCCAACCTCACAATCCTATATGATTCTCTGAAAAGAGTTGGCCCACTACACCAAATGGAGGATGGGAAGGGGATCACTGCTTCCAGGAGAAAAGGTCACTGCTCCAGACCATCAAATATCTGGAATGGAGCAGTGGGCCTTTGTATAAACAAAGGCGGAGAAGATTAAACATTTGCATAAAAGTCTTACAAGGTGGGGGAGATAAAAAGAC
Organism: Peromyscus attwateri; assembly: GCA_902168425.1. Classification (NCBI taxonomy): domain Eukaryota; kingdom Metazoa; phylum Chordata; class Mammalia; order Rodentia; family Cricetidae; genus Peromyscus; species Peromyscus attwateri. The sequence goes on along the minus strand of CABHPP010140623.1, from coordinate 8,741 downwards.
CATACTTCCTGGTCCTAAACAGAGTTTTATAGTATTCGATAGAAACTTACAATATGTAGCTAGGGCCTTCCTTGAAAATTCAATCCTCCTGCCTCAGCATCCTGAGTGCTAGGATTCTAGGTATATGCCACCATACCCAGACTTAATTTGAGTGAAGTATTTCCTCCCTTGAGTTCCTGCTGATAGTTCTGTGCTCACAGTAGTTACAGTTTTGTTATAATTACACTCATGTGCTTGTCTCACCCAGGAGTCTCATGGGCTGTGGGGCTTTGTCTTTGTATAACAAATCCCCAGAGTCTGTTGACTGAAATGGAATCCCCTTAGGCATATGGGTAGGTTGGGGAACCTAAAGATTCCCTGCAATACATGCTGACTGGACCCAATATTGTACCAGACTTTCAAGGTATGGAGTCTGACCCAGCTGGGCCCATCTGGAGCAGAGAAAATTCTACTAAGAATGAGATGTTGAAACCAAGATAATTGCAAATGTGCAGCTGAGTCTGGGGAGGTCCAGCCAGCCTTACACAGATTGTGCAATTGCCTTAAGAGTGTAGAGGTTGGCTACATTTCATATGAACTAAATAGACCAGTACGTACATTTAGCAACCCAAACTTCACATTTAGTGCTCTTTTAGTTTAATATTAGATTCCATAAACCTACAATTGATAGATTTCATGCCCTTTTAGGTATGGAATGAGATACTTAGAAGTACTAACAAAAAAAGTATTCAAAAGGTTAATTTTGCTTATAACAATAAATTAGTTCAAATTCCAGCTTTGAGCTCAAGGAAGGCTTTCTTTTGATTTAATTTATTGTTTTTTTTGACAGCGGGTCTCTGTATTCTAGTCTAGTCTAGCTCTTGAACTCATTAATTATGTGGATCAAGCTGGCCTCAAAATCTAGTTCCAGACAGAAGGAACATCTTTTAATTGAACACTTAAGACTTTCTATATTCAGGGCTACTACTGAAAAGTATGAACAAATGTCTCCCTTCTGTATTTAGAGGTTTGCTGGTTTACCGAGTTAGTGCTTGACACTCTTGGTGAATTTTCATTTGTTTATTCTTCTTGTGCGATGTATTCTTTCTGGAACTCTCTTGCTTGTGTGCATCTTTCTTCCTCTTCTCTATGCAGATTTCCTTTAAATATCTTCGGCAATACTTGCTGAGTGGTCATGGTTTGAGTTCATGTTTATCATGGAAAGCTTTTATTTCTACTATTTTAATTTAAAAATGTACTTATTTACTTAGTTATTCGGTTTTTGTAGACAGGGTCTCACTACGTTGTCTAGGTTGATCTCAAGCTATCAGTAATCCTCCAGCCTCTCAAGTGCAGGGATTAAAGACAAAACTACCATACTTGGCCAGAAAAAAATAGAGTCAGATCCTCTGGACCTAGAGTTATAGATAGTGAGCCACCCAATGTGAGTGCTAGGATCTGAACTGTGGTCCTCTAGAAAAGCAGCAAGAGCTCTTAACCACTGAGCTACCTCTACAGCCCTCCTCTTTTAGTTTTAAAGGATATCTTTGCTGGATATAGTCATTTGAACGACAGCTGATTGGTTTGGTGGCTTGAAATACATCAGCCTTTATTTTCCTGGTATGTAGTGCTTTGAAGTAGCTTTGGACTTCTCTTGCTGTTTCAATATTCTTCCTGTGCCCTATGCTCTTGGCATGTTAGCTATAATATGATGCTTAGAGGTTCTTCTCTGGTCATAGAGCCAAGGATGACTTTGTGCTCCTTATCTTACTGCTTCCACCTTCCAAGTGCTGGGATTGCAGGTATGGACATTGTGTCTAGCTCTCCCTTTGGAGAGTGTCCTCCTAGACATGGATATCCGTTTCTTTCTCTAGATTTGAAATCTTTGGGGCTATAGAGATGACTCAGTGGTTAAGAGCATATGCTGTTCTTGCTGAGAACTGAGTTTGGATCCTATCACCCATGTCAGATGACTCACAATCACCTGTAACTGTAGCTCTAGGGAATCCAGCACCTTCTATCTTCTACATGTACTGGCATACACATGGTTTATACTCTCACAGACATAAACCTGTGAACAAAAATACTTTAACAAAAGAATCTCATTACAGATAGATGGTTGTGAGCCACCATGTGGTTGCTGGGAATTGAACTCAGGACCTCTGGAAGAACAGCCAGTGCTCCTGAGCCATCTCTCCAGAGCTCAGTTGGTAGAGCATGAGACTCTTTATCTCAGGGTCGTGGGTTCAAGCCCCACATTGGGTGCCACTTCTTATGATCAATCCCCGTGAGTCTATTAAATGGGTAACAGAATTTATTAAGATATAAATTGAGGAAATACACTCATGATTACAGAACAGAGTAGACAGCAGAAGTAGTCCTCTGATCTAACCAGGAGTGAATCCACCTCGGAAGCAGGAGCAGGGAGAAGGGCATGTGACCCTTCCCCAACCCCTTATAAGAGGTCACATACAACATCAGGAAGCACCACCTCCTTTGGGCCTTATAGCCCAAGGTCATGGGCAGAGCAAATACCACTACAAAAGAAAATTTGGGTTTTTTTGAGACAGGGTTTCTCTGTGTAGCCTTGGATGTATTGGAAATCACTTTGTAGACCAGGGTGGCCTAGAACTCACAGAAATCTGCCTGCCTCTGGATTAAAAGCTTGTGCTACCTTTGCCTGGCAGGTGCTATAATTTTTGTTGAATACATTTTCTTTGCCTTCAATTTGTATCTCAGTTACACCTTCTAGAATACAGATTCATTGGTTTTGTCTCTGTGTTCTAGATGTCTTTGTTGTTGTTATTTTGAGACAGAGTTTCTCTGTGTGTCCCTAACTATCCTGGAACTCCCTCTGTAGACCAAGTTGGCCTTGAACTCAGATCCACCTGCCTCTGCCTCCTGAGTGCTGGGATTAAGGGCGTGCACCAATGCTGGTCAGCTGTCTTAAAGATCTTAAATGCTATGGTTATGATTTTTAAAATTACTATCTAAATGTAATATTTCTTTAACCTTGTTTTCAACCCCTGATATTTTCTACTACTTGGTCTGTTTTACTGTGATGCCTTCCTTTTTTGTTCTCTTTCTTTGTTTCTTTGTTTCTTTGTTTCTTTCCTTCTTTCTTTCTTTCTTTCTTTCTTTCTTTCTTTCTTTCTTTCTTTCTTTCTTTCTTTCTTTCTTTCTTTCTTTCTTTCTTTCTATCTACAGGGTTTCTTTGTGTAGACTTAGTTGTCTGTAGATGAAATTCTAAACAGTCTTAGTAAATAAGAAACACAGAGCCAAATACAGAGTTAAAGCCAAAGAGATCAGAGCAAGAGCCACGACTGCCTTATCTGACCACCTCGCCACCATCG
>CABHPP010140622.1:931-67860 GCA_902168425.1 Peromyscus attwateri | reverse complement strand
CCCGGGCTCTGCCCTGCCCTGCCATACCCTGAGACAGCCCCGCCTCGCCGCCGGTCGCCGTCCCCGCGCCGCCGCTCGCGCCACCGTCACCCTCTTGGGTCCTCCTCGGCGGCGGCGCGGCTCCCGGGTCTCAGCTCGGCGGCAGCGCGGCCCGGGTCATTGCTGAGATGGGGACGCGGGGGAGGTGGGAGCGCCGAGCCGCGCCCCTCTGCGCACAGCCAGCCCGACACCCACACAGCGGCGGGCGGGGCAGGGCGGCGAGGAGGCCCAGGGATGCAGAGAGGCCGATGCGCTGGGGCAGACGTGTGAAGGGTGGACAGACAGACACGTGCAGAGAAGGGTGGACCAACCATATGTCAGGGAAGGACAGCCAGACAGGCTGGACAGAGACAAGAGCAAAGAGCAGAACGGAGGGTGGGGGCGGCAGGAGGGACGCAGCCTGCTGGCCTTCGGGATGGACAGAGGAGCCTGTCAGGGCCGCCGGCTCCCAGTTGCTAGAATTCTCTTCACGTAGGCTTGGTCAAGGCCTCCAATCTGAGCTACCAGCAGGTCTATTTTCTTCACCCCTTGCCCACCCGGTGCTCTCTGTCTTGGTGCTCAGTCTTGTCGGATGCAAGCCTGCCTTGGTAGGTCCCTGGCTCAGGGGAGAGACCTGGGTTCCAGCTCTTCCTCTGCATTCACCCCACTTTGGGGGCCTCAGGCATGCCCCACCCCACCCATGCCCAGGCTTTTCTTTTTCATCATTACCACAAGGTCCCTGTTAATTGCACACTTAAATATATTGGTGTGCTCTACAGTTACTGGTAGAATCATTTTGAATATTTATTCCCTTGGGAGAGTCCCGAAAGGGCTGCTGCGTCTGAGTGGGACTGTGGGGGTCTGCACAGGATGACACTTGGTAAATCTGACCAGTGAATCCATGAATTGAGTCGTTGCCAACCCTCTCTAAAGATTCATTTTATTGATGAGGGAGCTGAGGTTTAAAGACGCAAGGACACCCGAAACCCTGACGCCTGCCACTGGCTCGGAAGCGGTTCGCAAAAATAAAACATGATGACGAAGAGCTGAACATGTTGATGATAAAACCTTGGGGAAGCAGAGGTGCCCTGGGGACCTTGTGGAAGAGAAGTGAGCCAGGTGCAGGCCTCAACTGGGAGGTGGGGACAGGGCAGCCTCCAGGAGAAAACAGATGGCTTTGTACCTCAGCTCTGTTAGGAACCATGGCTGCTGTTTCCATGTGGGGAGTCAGGATTAGATCCCCTACCAACCTCCTTGGGCAAGTGTTCATTTGGGACTATGCCTCCTTGACTGGGTCCTTGGTCCTTCCCCATACCTATAGAGGTTCATCTCAGCTCCTTGGGGCTATCATGGGGAACAGGGGAGGCTGAGAAGTGTGAACAATAAGGTTAGAATGAAGGATCCCAAGAAATGGCCTGGGTGGACCCTTTGTCCAAATCCAAACCCAAACCAGGGAGCCAGACTGGAAGCTGACTCCTAGGCCACAGCACTGCCCACTGCACAAAGACGGACCATGGCCCTCTGAGCAGATGGATAGTCTAGTTGTTGAATGCTCACTCTTGGGCAAGCCTGAGTATGTATGTGTTTTCGGGGTATGGGATGTGGGTGTGGCTCACTTTGAGGGAAAGGACACAGCCCTAAAGAATTCATTGCTTTATACTCCCCACCCTCTCACTTGAGGATCTCTGGTCTGAGAGAACTGTGCCTCAGACCCAAAGGCAGTTTCAAGTCAGGCTTCAAGTCTGGGTCTAGCTTAAAGGAGCTGGATTGTGACCGCATCTCCGTACCCATCCACAAATACATATTAGAGTAGGACACAAGGAAAACACCAAAAGGGGAAAGAAGAAAACCAAATCACCCTCTTTAATACTGTATTTTCTTTCTCCTTAAAAAAAAAAGTTTTATAACTCTGCATATATCCTTAACTAGAATGAGCTTGCTGAGTGTGGCCTCTTTCCCCACCCGGGTCACAGTTTGAAGAGCTGCCTAGCACTGTACTTCAGGGCTCTACTGTATTTTATTTTATTGTTTCCCTATTGCTGGATGTCTAGTTGGTTTCCCCTTTCTACCTGTAGACAGCACGGCAGTGGACGTCCCGGTGGATAAGTCTGTGCCTGTCTATGAATATCCTTTGTGACAGTGGATGCGTCTGTGCACTTCATGGGCATCAGGGGTGCACAGTGATGTCTGGCATTTGCTCTGTCAAGTATCAGGTAGGGATGTTGCTGAGGGGAGCCAGCCCTTCAGGAATTCATGTGGTCATGGTAATGTTTGAACATATGCCCAGAGTCCATGCTGTTAGAATTCCCAATGCAACAGGATTTAAAGGTGGATAACTTTTGAGATAACCCAGCTGTTATTATGGGTTTAGTGTTATTATTGAGGGAGTGGCTATCTTCGGAGTGACTTCCTTAGATGTTCCCCTCCCTCATTCTCTTCACACATGGGATACTTGTAGACATACTATGATTCAGCATGAAGGCCCTTTCCAAGTGTGACTCTTGATATTGGAATTTTGGGCCTTCAGAGCCACAAGCCAAATGCATGTCTGTCCATTATAAATTACCAGTCTGTTGTATTCCATTGTAGAATGAACTAAGTACACTGTCCTGAGAGTCCCCAAAGGCTGGCTATCAAGACTTACCCTAGAGTGACAGAATACTCATTCTACCCTAATCACTAACAAGGAACTATCCCATTCCCCAAAGTAATTTCATTTTGTAAAGAATGGGACCCGCCGGGCAGTGGTGGTGCACACCTTTAATCCTAGCACTCGGGAGGCAGAGGCAGGCGGATCTCTGTGAGTTCGAGGCCAGCCTGGTCTACTGAGCGAGATCCAGGACAGGCGCCAAAACTACATAGAGAAACCCTGTCTCGAAAAAAAAAAAAAAAGCCAAAATAAAAAGAATGGGTCCCTTAAGTCATCTGGTGCACTGTCTAAAGGTGTCTTTTATAGAAGTATGGTGCCGTGCTTTCCCAGTCTTGAGCTATATCATAAAGGAACTGAATCTCTACACAGCCTTGACCTTGAGGGTAGGGGCAGAGAGACCAGAAAACTGCCAGTTTGGTGATGAATCTTCCTCTTTCCATATAAATTATCTTGTTGGTGCCTTGGAACTTGTTCTGGTGGCATTAGGGGCTGATGAAGCAAGATACCTTGGCTCATGGCTGGTGGGAGGTGGTGGGGAGAGGGAGCAGTCTTACCTAAAGTCGCAAGCACAGAGGTGACATCTGAGACAGAATGAGAAAATTCAGGCAGAAAATACGGAAACACCCATGCTCCTTGGGGATAGCTCCCTGTATGCTGAGACCTTGGGCATACATGGCCCTCCCCCACTCCCATCCTCCCACTTCCCCTCCCACACTCCCACCCCCTCTGCTTCACAGATGGAGCAGTCAAGGCCCTCAACAGCTAGTAACTCTCCAGTGCTGGGTAGGCAGCACTAGGAAATAATAAGAGATTTTTAAAAATAGGCAAAAAGGAGCCAGGTGTCCTCTAAATTGAATATTGTCATTTGTTTCTCTAGGGCGTTGTTCCTGCCATGGCTGCTGTATTATCTACAAGTTCTAGAAAATGAGCAGTGATGTAAACTTTTCATCTGAGTTAACTATGAGGTCTGTGGGGGCTGGGCTACAGTTGTGCACAAACACACAGTCTTTGGAGCCTCCATAAGAACAGAGTTTAACATCTTTCGAAAATAAAAAAAAAATTAGAGTAATAATCCAAAACAATTAGTTTCTTTAAGACATATTCATACATGCGTCATTATACACTGTTCATATCTACCTCATCACCTTCTCTGTCTCCCTTCTCTCTCCCACTGACCCCAGATAGTCCCCCTTCCCTCCCTCCCTCCTTTTCTCCCTCCCTCCCTCCCTTCCTTCTTTCCTTCCTTTCGTTGAAGAGAAATGATTTTATTTTTGTGTATGTATTTGTATATGCCATGTGTGCAGGTGCTGTAGGAGGCCAGAAGAGGGCACTAGATTCCCTGGACCTGGAGTTACAAGCATGTATATCTGTGTTTGTGGGTATCAGATCCCCTAGGACTGAAGATAGAGATGGTTATGAGCCTTCATGTGGGTTCTGGGAATTGAACCCCAAGTCCTCCGGAAGATCAGCTAGTGCTGTCAAGTGCTGAGCCATCCCTCCGGCCCCTGACCTTGAACTCTCGATCTTCCTCCCTCCACCTCCCGAGTGCTGGAGCTGCAGGTGTGTGCCACCACACCTGGCTTCATGTCTATTTAAATCTAGGTTCTGCATATGAGAAAGAACATTGTATACATCTTTAATGATACTTTTGCTAATAAGTTAAATAAAATTTTTAGACATGTGTTTACTTTATATTCGTGTGACATTTATGATTTTTATCCTTTAATCCTTTATCTATTTGGAGTAATGATATTACTTGGTAATTCTATCCAGATGGGGCTGTTTTATGTCACATTTTTTTCCCTTTTATTGCACATACTTGGGTCTTGGGTCCGGAGAAGGGAGGGAAATTAGTGTGGGTTGGATTAGCCCTGGAGGGCTTTCGGGAAGAAGGAACATAAATGTCTGCAGAGGATTTATAAAGTGAATCCTAAGGATGAAGAAAGAACACAGACAATGCATAGAAAGTGAGTGAAAAGCAAAGCTACTTTCCAGGGCTGTTGTTAGGAGCAATATCCACTAATAATAACCACTAAGTGTTGAGTCCAGTCCCTGATGCACAGTGAAGTCTCAAGAAATGCTGTGCACAAATGTTGAATGTTTACTTGCACAAGAAAGCAAAGGAAAACATGTTTCTTTCAGCTTTTCTATTTGTTTTTGTTTTTTGCTTGTTTTTTTGTTTTTTGTTTTTGTTTTTTTAAATTTTATTATATTTTATTTTTTTGCTCTGCTGGTCCACTGGACTGAAATATCTTTCAAAAATAGAGCTCAAGCCAGGCGGTAGTGGCACATGTCTTTAATCCCAGCACTTGGGAGTGCAAAGGTAGGCAGATCTTTATGAGTTCAAGACCAGCCTGGTCTGCAGAGCAAGTTCTAGGACAGCCACGGCTACACAGAGAAACCCTGACTCAAAAAACAAACAAACAAAAAATAGATTTCAGTGTTTAAAATAATATCAGCTTCCAGACACAGTTTTCAGAGACTACATTTGAGTCTAAAAGTTTAGAGAAATAATGTTGACATTCCATGAACTCAGGCATTTAAGGGTTTACTAAGAGCTAACCCATGATCATCTTTGCTTTTCTGCCCACCCAAGGGAGAGTAAGTTGTAGTAAAGTCACAGGATAGAACCCAGCCACGAGAGTGAGTGTAAGACAGCTAGGGACTGCAGAATGGACAACTGACAAACAGTGGTGAGTGAAAGAACCAGACACTGTGTGGTTCTGTTTATACAGCAATCCAAAGCAGAAAGGAGATCTCTGCAGGGTTGAGGGTCTTGGCACAGTTTCTGCTCGGGCAACGTCGTGACTGGGTGAGAGCTTCAGGTAGCCCAGCAGTGTTGTTTCTTGCCCTGGGTGCTGGGTATGCTGCCAAACTTTCTTTGTGCAGATTTGTTCAGATCTCTGAACAGCAGAGCCATGTGCGTTTTAATACTAAACTGTAATAATAACAATAGTAACAGCAGCAATACTAACACTAATACTAAATAATAATATATCTGGTTTTCATGCACATCCCAACTTCAGCAAGATCGTTGGGCTCCCAGCTTGAAGATGGAGGTGGTGAGGATGGATGTGGGGGGGGGGGGGGGGGGGGGACATCAACATGGGATTCCAAACACAAGAGGCAGAGGAAAAGGAAATAATATTTATTCCATCTGTGCAAAACCTTCCAGACTACAAAAATAGTTTCTTTTCTTCTGAGCAGCAGTTTTCCTTATCTTTTCATTTATTTGAAGACACCTCTGGAATATTACAGATCTTGCCGTGGAATGCTTCCCTCTGCAACCGCAACTACTTCGTCAATCCTGGTGGGGGATGGGGGTGGAGAACTCAATCTCAGGCAAGTACGGGAATTGTACATTTCTGTGTCATTCCGGACTTTTTATTTCCTGTCTGTATTTTTCATTTTTCTCAATTTGCTCACTTAAAAATTATAATTTTTTCTATCATCCTTACTTATTCCCTGATATAGGAAGATAGACATGAGTATAGGTTTCCTGGGACCAGAAGGCACCTGCTTGTTAGAGAAAACACACAATGTGTATGCTTTGAAGTGGGTTTGATTCCTTCTGAAGGAGATGGAATATGAATAAACAATAGTCCAGAAAAAAATGACTTTCTATGGATAAACTGGTGTGTGTATGTGTGTGTGTGTGTGTGTGTGTGTGTGTGTGTGTGTGTGTGTGGTGTGTTGCATGCTTTCCAATGATACCTCAGAGGATAAATAATAAAATGAGAAAGGGTCACGTTGAGGGAGGAAAGGAGCTGGCCTGGCACACGGAAGGTGCCCAGTGCCTATGTATGGCACTGGCCAGAAGGGGCCTAAGTTACAGAAAGCGTTGGGATGCTCTCTCAGCCTCTGACTTTAGAGGGCTGGTACCAGGAGCCCCAAGTTCAAATCCCTTCTCTTCCATTTACTTGTTCTGTATCTTGGGACAAACTACTTGTATTTTCAGAACCACTGTCCAGCAAGAGTCTCATGCGGCATCATCTAGGGCTTGGGTATCCTCTGTAGCATCTGTAGCCCGTGGCCCCTCTGCTGGAGTGGCCAATGGGAAGGGTGGGTTTGCCCTGCCTCTCTTTTGTGTCCTGGCCTTCTCTCCCACAGCTTCTGATGATTCCTGGGAATTCGAAGAAATTTCTAGTCACGTATACTCATCCATGACACTCAGAGAAGGGAATGCCAGAACCCAGCATCAGGGAGTTGGGGTACCTATTGGGCAGGCCCTAGAAGAATTGTCCCAGTCTGTCGGTCGTTTTCATTTCTTAATTGACATAGGATATAACTATATGTACTTGCGGGATGCCATGGGCTGCTTTGACTACTAGTCATTTTAAGCTGTCCGTGATGAACTTGAAATGCTGCTGTAAGAACCTGTTTCCTGGAACATGTGCCCTGAATGTAGCAGTTTGCAGAAACAATTTATATCCTGGCTGGAGCCGTTGGCTGTCTTTAGGTGGGGGGGAAGAAGGCTGTCTGTTGCGCAAAGGAAGCTCATGAATTTGGTTTAGTGTTAAGGAACTGTTTCCCCAGCGTCTCTGTGCGGACTGTCAGCTTGGTCCTTTTTAGTGTTGATTATGTGAGGTTTGGAAGCAGGACACAAAGTAGGATTGGTTGTGCATGCCTGTAGTCCCAGCTACCCAGGGTGCTGACGGCGGAGGATCACAAGTTTGAGGCCTGCATGGGCTGCACAAATAGTTCAAGGATAGTCTAGGTGAATTAGTGAGACCCTATCTCAAACATTTAAAAATTTAAAAAGACGGCCTGTGGATACAGTTCAGTGATGTAGAGTGTTTGCCTAGTGTGAACACAACCTCAGGTTTGAGCCCCAGAACTGTGGGTGGGGTTGGAGGAAGGTACAGACTGGTCTCCACATGAACTCTCCATGACTCAGGCTCTTGAAGGAATGCTTGCCTTACTGCAGACTCAAGAGCTTCCCTCCATCCAACCTTGCCCTTGTCAAAGCCCCCCAGGAGCTTCACTGCTTACAGCTTCCGTGCACAGGCCGTGACAGCAGGGTCCAGGTCCTTTCTGATGAGGAAGGACCCTGCCCACCTGTCCAGGTTCTTTCCCAGCCACTGTCCATCTTAATTCTGTACCTTGGCCACCTTAGACCTCCAAAGAGCCCCTTTGGAGACTTTTCTGGTCCCATTTTCCCTTGGGCTGAACAAATAGATCTTCTGTCTAGCAAGTGAGGTTTGCTTGTGTATATACCTGTCTCCCAGGCCTGCTTCTCCAGGGCAGGAGCTGAGTCTAGTTCAACGCCAAGTCCTCAGCTCTGGGTCTTTCACAAAGAACTGTGGGTTTCTTGAGAGAAGAGGAAATAAAATTGGGAAGTAAAGGCCATGCATAGTGGCATAAGCCTTTTATCCCAGCACTTGGGAGACAGAGGCAGGAGGATCTCTGTGAGTTTGATATTAGCCTGGTCTACAGAGTGAGACCCTTTGCAAAAATCACTAACTAACTAAAATTAACTAATAACTAAGTTAGCAAGCTACAGTTCATGAACAAGCAGCAAAGGCAGGTTTGGTTGGGATGATGTCATCGTCCTTACCAGGCTTGGTTGCTGGCTGCATACAAAATACCTTTCTCATTTTAATATTTTCAGACTTAGAGAAAAGCCACCAGATCAGTACAGAGTTCAGGTATACCCTTCACCCAGCTCCCTCCAATGTCAGCAACATATGATGTCAGCAATATATGTGATCATAAAACCTGGAAATTAATGCTATTGTATATGACTCTCATCAGTTTTTCTAGAACGTTCTTTTTCTGTTTCAGAATCCAATTCAGGATCCCAAGCCGCTCACAGCTGTTGTATCTCTTCAGGCTGTAACACTTTCTGACAATTCCTCTTTTGTCCCTTGCAATCATGGCCTTGACTCCTCTGATAAGTATTGATCACATTTACAGAAGCTTTTTATTTATTTATTTCCCAATTCCTGGTTGGCTTCCAGATGACTGAAGTTTCCGGAAGTTTGCCCTTAAGGCAAGCTCTGGATAAGAGCTCTTTTTTACTTTTCTCCTCTCCTTCTCCTTGCTTCCCTTGGGATTTTCTAGAACAAGAGTCAGAGAAAAGCACATCAGAAGGAGGTGATTAGTATTTCTTGACCTTGGACATTTGTTTCTGGTCCAGCAGACTCTGGCCACATCTGCGGTTGATTACACAATTAGCCATGCACAATGACCTTGTGATGGACGTAGATGCCTCCTTGCTCCACCCCTTGTTCTGCCTATTTTTCTCCATTTTTCCCCCTTCTTCCCCTTGGTAGCAGAATGGAGGGAAGGGGTCCCAGGCTGGCAGACTAGGAGCACACACTTCTCAGGGTCATGAACTAAGGCACTTGCCAGGCTTGCTGTGGAGGTGGGTGCTGGATTGCGAAGGAGGGGCTCTGTGTGCTGAGTCGTATTACCCTGAGGTACTCACTGGTAAGGTTGTGTGGCTCACAGAGTCACCTGGGATGGGGCTCACCCTTGGTGACGGCGTGCCAATCAATAAAGCCTCACTCATTGAATTCAGAAACTCATCTTCCCATGAGACACTTGGATTTTTCTGAGGGAGGACGGGAAAAAGATACTAGGACATATTCCCATTCATTTGACCCAAACAAACCTACCTGGTTTTTATCGTTGTTCTTCTTATTGTTAACTCATAGTGATGGGATGAATCTGACGAAGGCCCAGCCCTTAGTGTGTTCATATAGGGAGGCAGACCCTTGAAGAGCCTAACGCCTTGTGACACAGGCTTTGTTGGAGGAGTTTGTGAGAGCAGGGAGGAAATATTCTTAACCAATGAGTCACCTAGCTAGTCTCCATATGCTAGTTCTCTCCCTCACTTTTTATTATTTAAAATAATTTTCAAATTTATGTGTGTTTGAATCATATTCTTCCCCTCCCTCAAGTCCTTCCAGATCTTCTCCCTGTCCCTACCCACCCAACTTTAAGTTCTGTCTCAAAACAAACAATACAACAACAAAACCCCCCAAACAAAACAAAACAAAACAAAACAAAATAACCCTACCAAACTATTAACAAAAAAAAAAAAAAAAAAAGCATGCAAAACTGTGGAATCCAGGACTCCATTATATGTTGGTTGACTACTCCTGAACACGAGGCCTAACCTGGAGTGGTTGATATATGCAATTTCATGCCATTGGAGAAAATTGATTTTTCCCTCTCCCAGTAGGTATAAATGACAACTCAGTTGTTAATCTTTAACCTAGTAGCTAGGTTTTCATTCATTCATTAATTTAAAAAAAATAACAAAATAAAATATAATAAGATAAAACAAAAACTATTATATTAGAGTTGGTCAAGACAAGTCAACAGAAGGAAAAGAACCCTAGAGAAAGCACAAGAATCAGAGACCCACTCGTTTGCATAGTCAGAAATCCCATAAAAACACTGAATTGGAAGTCACAATGTAATCACAGAGGACCTGGTGCAGACCTGTGCAGGCCCTGTGCATGCTGCTTCAGTCTCTGTGAGTTCATATGAGTTTTGATCATGTTGATTTAGAAGGCCTTGTTTTCTTAGAGCCCTCTTTCTCCTCTGGCTCTTATACTTTTTCTGCCTCCTCTTCCACAGGGTTCCCTGAGCTCTGAGGGGAGGGATTTGATGGAGGCATCCCATTTAGGGCTGAGTGTTCCAAGATCTCTCACTCTCTGTGTAATGTCTGGCTGTGGGTCTCTGTATTTGTTCCCATCTGCTGCAGGAGGAAGCTTCTCTGAAGATGGCTGAATAAGGCACTGATTTATGAGTATAGCAGAATATCATTAGGAGTCATTTTATCACTACTTTTTTTAAAAAGACCAGTAGCATTTGGTTTTACCCTAGGTCCCTGGCCTATCTAGTCTTTGATTCTTGGTCACCCAAGCAGCACTGGGTATGCATTCCATCTCATGGAATGGGCATTAAGTCGAATCAGTTACTGGTCGGTAACTCCAACAAGCTTTGTGCCAACATTGCCCTAGCAAAACTTGCAGGTAGCACACTACTGTAGATCAAAGGGTTAGTGGCTGGCTTGGTATTTACATTTCTCTTTTGGCAGCACGTAGAGTCCCTTTCTGTATCTAAGATGCTGGAATGTGGAGGTAGGGGTGAAGGCTCTATGTAGACACCAACTTGATATCTCCATGTTCAGTGAGTTGTGTAGATGTTGTCTTTAGCAATGGGGCCTTGCTATCAGTTTTTGGAGAGCAATCTATAGTCTTGGCAACAGCTTTGGTTGTTTGGGGACTCTCATAGGGGCCCTTTGGCCAACAACTAATTAGGTATAACCCAATCCCAATACTGAAAACTTCCTTTGGTGACAAGAGATGGCCAGTTGAGACTCTATCTCTCCTATTATTTGGCAATTTCATTTAGACCTTCTTTGTATAAGTGTATATTTTAGGAAGTTTCTACTATATTAGGTTTCCAGACTACCCCTCAAATGTCCCTTAATTTTACCTGTCTCTCCCCATATTCCCTCTCACAATACTCTCTCTCCCCTCCCCACTTATTCCTCTCATTCCAGTACCCCCATCCACTCATAATTATCATTCTATTTCCCTTTCCAAGACAGGATCTATCTGTTCACTAATCCTAAATGGTCTTATAATAAAAAAAAACTGGAGCCAGATATTGGGGTAAATGCTGAAAGATCAGAGAGACAAAGGAACAGGCCACTAGGGAAACTTCTCACCACTTCAGAATTCTCAGGCCAAATGGAAGGTGAGATCCTATCTCCATGAATCCTCTGACTGAAAGCCTCTGAGTCCTCAGCCAAAAGGGCCTCTAGTTCCTGTCTCCTAACACCTTATATGCCTTTCTCCACCCATCTATTTCTCTTCCTTCTTAGTGCTGGAATTAATGACGTGTGCTTTCCAAATATTGGTAGCAAAGGCATGAGATCTCAAGTGCCAAGAATTAAAGGTGTGTGACTCCCAAGTACTGGGATTAAAGGTGTGTGTCACTACTGCCTGGCTCTGCTTCTCTCCTAGACTGAATCAATCTCATGTCATCCAGGGTGGCTTTGAACTCACAGAAATCTAAACAGATCTCTGTCTCCCGAATTGCTAGGATTAAAGGTGTGTGCCACCACTGCCTGACCTCTATGTTTAATCTAGTGGCTGGCTCTGTCCTCTGTTCTTCAGGCAAATTTTATTAGAGTACAACAAAATATCACCACATCTATCTGTTCCCTCCAGCCTCTTACTCTATACCTACCCTCTGTGGTATATGGATTCTATGGATTGTAGCTTGATTATTTTTGACTTAACAGCTAATATTCACATATAAGCAAATACATACTATGTTTGTCTTTCTGAGTCTGATATACCTCACTCAGGATGATTCTTTATAGTTCATCCATTTGCGTGCAAATTTCATGATGTCATTTTTTTTTCAGTGGCTGAGTAATACTCCATTGTGTAAATGTACCACATTTTCTTTATCCATTCTTCTGTTGAGGGACATCTAGGTTGTTTCCAGTTTCTGGATATTATGAATAAAGCTGCTATAAACATAGTTGAGCAAGTATCTTCATGGTAGGATGAAGCATCCTTTGGGTATATGCCCAAGAGTGGTATAGCTGGATCTTGAGGCAGATAGAGTCCCAATTTTCTGAGGAGCTGCCATATTGATTTCCATAGTGGCTGTACAAGTTTGTACTTCTACCAGCAATGGATGAGTGTTCTTCTTACTCCACATCCTCACCATCATGAGCTGTCACTTGTATTGTTGGTCTTAGCCATTTTGACAAATATAAGATGAAATCTCAAAGTGGTTTTGATTTGCATTTCCCTGCTGGTTCAAGATGTTGAACCCTTCTTTGTTTCTCAACCATTTGAGTTTCCTCTTCTGTGAATTCTCTGTTTAGATCTATACCTCATATTTTAATTGGATTATTTGTTTTCCTGATATCTATTTTCTTGAATTCTTTGTATATTTTGGATATTAGCTCTCTACTGGGTGTGTAGTTGGTAAAAAAACAAAAACAAAAACAAAAACTTTTCCCATTCTATAGGCTGCCACTTTGAATGCTAGAAGCGTCTCAGTTTCATGAGGTCCCATTTATTATTTGTTGATCTTAGTGCCTGGGCTAACAGTGTTCTGTTCACAAAGTCTTTTCCTGTGCCGATGAGTTCAAGGTTATTCCCCACTTTCTCTTCTATCAAGTTCAGTGCATTTGGTTTTATGTTGAAGTTTTGATCCTTTTAGAGTTGAGTTTTGTGCAGGATGATCAGTATGGATCTATTTGGATTCTTCTACATGCATCCATCCAGTTTGAATAGCACCATTTGTTGAAGAAGCTTTCTTTTTTTCCAGTGTATATTTCTGGCTTTTTTAAAATAAAAAATCAGATGTCCATGGATATGGGAATTTATGTCTGTGTCTTTATTTCAATTACATTGATCAATATATCTGTTTTGTGCCAGCATCACACTATTTTTTATTACTATAGTTTGTAGTACAACTTGAAATCAGAGATGGTGTTGCCTCTAGCAGCTCTTTTGTTGTTCAGGATTGTTTTAACTGATCCAGTTTTTGAATGTGTGTGTGTGTGTGTGTGTGTGTGTGTGTGTGTGTGTGTGTATTTCTATATGAAGCTGAAAATTATACTTTCAAGATCTGTGAAGAATTGTGTTGGAATTTTGATAAGGATTGCATTAAATTTGTACATTGCTTTTGGTAGGATGGGCATTTTTACTATGTTAATCATACCAGTCCATGAGCATGACAGATCTTTCCATCTTCTGATATCTTCTTCAATTCCTTTCTTCAATGACTTGGAATTTCTATCATACAGGTTTTTCACTTGCTCGGTTAGAGATAACTCAAAGATATTTCATATTAATTGAGGCTACTGTGAAGAGTGTTGTTTCCCTGATTTCTCTCTCAGCATGTTTTTCATTTGTTTATAGGAGGGCTACTGATTTTTGTTAGTTGATTTTGTATCCAGCTACTTTGCTGGACGTGTTTATCAGCTATAGGAGTTTCCTGGTGGATTTTTTTATTTTTATCACTTCTGTCTTAGTCAGGGTTTCTATTGCTGTGAAGAGATACTATGACCATGGCAACTCTTCTCAAGGAAAACAATTCATTGGGGGCTGGCTTACAATTCAGAAGTTTAGTCCATTTTTGTCATGGCAAGAGGCATGGCGTAGTGCAGACAAACATGGTGCTGGAGAGAGGCTGAGAGTTCTACATCTGGATCCTCAGGCAGCAGGAAGGAAGAATGATCCATAGGCCTAAGTTGAGCTTATGAAACCTCAAACATCCTCCCTCCCCCAGTAACACACTTCCTCCAGCAAGGCCACACCTCCTAATAGTGCCACTCCCTTTGAGCCTGTGGGGGCCATTTTCATTCAAACCACTACAACTTGTGTATGCTATCATATCATCTGCAAATAAAGATACTTTGACTTCTTCCTTTCCAACTTGTGCCCTTTGATCTCCTCCAGTTGTCTTACTGCTCTAGCTAAGCCTTCAAGCACTATATTGCATTGGTGTGGCGAGAGTGGACAGCCTTGTCTTGTTCCTGATTTTAGTGGGAGTGCTTTGAATTTTTTTTTCCATTTAAGTTGATGTTGGCCGTGGGCTTGCTGAAAACCACCTTTATTGTGTTGAGATAAGTCCCTTGTGTCCCTAATCTTCCTGGGACTTCCATCACGAAAGGATGTTGGATTTTGTCAAAGGCCTTTTCTGCATCTGAGATGATCATGTGTTTTTTTTTTTCTTTCAGTTTGTTTATATGATGGGTTACATTTATTGATTTTCATATGTTGAACAACCCCAGGGTCTCTGGGATGAAGCCTACTTGATCATGGTAGGTGATTTTTTTTTGATATGTTCTTGAATTCAGTTTGTAAGTATTTTACTGAGAATTTTTACGTCTATGTTCATAAGAGAAATTGATCTGTAATTCTCTTTCTTCGTTAGGTCTTTATGTGGTTTGGTTATCAGGGTAACTGTGGCCTTGTAAAATGAATTCGACAATGTACCTTGTTTTCTATTTTTTGGAATAATTTGAGGAGTGTTGACAATAACTCTTCTTTGAAAGTGGTAGAATTATGTGCTAAAACCATCTGGCCCTGGGCTTTTTTTTTTTTTGGTTGGGAGACTTTCAATGACTGAACCTATTTCACTGGAGGTTATGTTTAAATTGCTTATTTGATCTTGATTTAACTTTGGTAAGCGGTATGTATTGAGAAAATTATCCATTTCTTTTATATTTTCAATTTGTTAAAAATATGTCCTTATGATTCTCTGGAGTCTGTTGTTATGTCCTCCTTTCAGTTTCTAATTTTGCTAATTCGGATATTGTCTCTCTGCCTTTTAGTTAGTTTGGATAAGGGTTTGGCAATCTTACTGATCGTTTTTTTCAAAGAACCAACTCTTTGTTTCATTGATTCTTTGTATTTTTTGTTTGCTAGTCCCTAGTTTATTGATTTCAGCCCTGAGTTTGACTATTTCTTCTCATCTTCTCCTTTTGGTGAGGTTTCTTCTTTTTGTTCTAGAGCTTTCATGTGTGCTGTTAAGTTACCAGTATGAGATCGCTCTAATTTTTTATGTAGGCACTTAGTGCTATGAACTTGCCTATTAGAAAAGCTTCCATTGTGTTCCATAGCTTGGGTATATTGAATATTTATTTTCATTTAATTCTAGAGACTATTTAATTTCTTTCTTAATTTCTGTCTTGACCTATTTTTCATTCAGCAGAAAAATTCTCAGTTTCTATAAGTTTGTAAGTTCCTGTCACTTGTGTTATTGTTAACATCCATTTTTAATCTGTGGTGGTCTGATGGGATGCACGGTGTTATTTCAATTTTTTTTTTGTATCTGTTGAGACTTGTCCAAGTACGTGGTCAATTTTGGAGAAAGTTTCATGAAGTGCTGAGAAGAAGTTATATTCCTTTGTGTTTGGGTGAAATGTTCTGTAAATATCTGTTAGGTCCATTTGGTTTATAACATCAGTTAGCTCCAGCATTTCTCCGTTTAGTTTTTGTCTTGATGACCTGTCTATTGGTGAGAGTGGAGTATTGAAGTTTCCCACTATCATTTATGAACATGGTATACTACTGTTCATTTATTTGTGTCCTCTTTCGTTTCTTCATTGGTATTTTATTATTTCGAGCATACAGATTCTGCAATATCTTCTGTTTGTGAATCTTTAGAATTTTGCTTTATAAAATTATGTTCCTCCATTCTTAGCATGCCATCTTTTCTGGCCCAATACCTGTCTCTCTTTCTTGGTGAGTCTCACTTGCTACAGAACACTTACTGTAGAATGCTCACTACAAAGGGAAATAGCAGCATTTGCAAAAGATGTAGGAGCTCATGAAGTCGATGGCTGCTGTTTTGGAGAGTTACTTCAATCTACAGAGTCACAGGTGTGGGAAAGTTAGAAAGTTAGCAACGGAGAGTTAGAACCAGAGTGGTCATTTCCCTGTAATTCCAGCACTTGGGAGGCCAAAGCAGGGAGACCATGAGTTTGAGGTCACACTGAGCATTCGGGTTAGTTTGAGCAACACGATGAGAACTGGCTAAGAGATAGAGATGAGCTAAGAGAAGGGTGGGAGTGGGGGGAACAGTTGTAGAAAAAAAAACTATCTTAAATAAAATGGGAAGCTTTTTACCAATTTTGTTTTCCTGCCCTCCCTCCCTTTCTGTTTAGACTGAGTGTCTTGGTCACTGTTCTATTGCTGTGAGGACACATCATGACCAAGGCAACTTATAAAAGAACACATTTAATTGAGGGATTGCTTACAGTTTCAGATGATGAGTCCATACCATCATGGTGGGAACATGATCCAAAAGCATGCTGCAGAGAGAGAGAGAGAGAGAGAGAGAGAGAGAGAGAGAGAGAGAGAGAGAGAGGCAGACAGAGACACAGAGAGACTCAGAGGGACACAGAGAGAGACAGAGACAGAGAGACAGAGACAGACTGGGCCTGGCATGGGCTTTTGAAACCTCAAAGTTCACCCCCAGTGACACACCCACACCTACTCCAGCAAGGCCACACATCCTAATCCTTCCCAACTGTGGACCATGCATTCAAATGTATGAGCCTATGATAGGGGTCCATTCCCATTCAAACTAACATATTCCACTCCCTGGCCCCCATGGACTTGTAGCCACACCACAGTGTGATATGTATCCATTCTGACTTCAAAATCCCCATTAGTCTTTCATTATCAAGTCTGTAAAAGTCCAAAGTCTCTTCTGACACTCAAGGCAATCAGTCTTTTGATTGTAACCCCCTGGAAAACCAAAAGCCAATCACATACCCCCAACATAGAATGGCGCAGAACATACATTATCATTCTAAAAAGGAGGAAAGGGGCATAAGGCGGGAATAGTGAACCCCAGCAGGGAAAACTCCAAGTCCTGTATGTCCATGCCTGATGTCAAAGACTGAGATGACTCTTCAGATCCCCCACTCTTTCCAGCTTTGTTGACTGTAATATATTTCTCTCTTGAGCTGGTTCCATGCCCTGTTTGCCACTCTCTTCGGCAGACATCCACAGCTTTGGCATTTCCAGCATCACAGGCTCTCCAACACAATCCAGGTTTCACTTACACAGCTTGAGGCAATGGCCTCTCTGGGCCTCCATGCAGGGACAACCCTGCCACATTCCTGGCCTCAGCTGCTTTCCTTAGTTGGAAGATTCCACAACACAATCCCTTTATAATGCCAGAACTATGTGGGCAAAGCTGCCAAGTTCTGCTGCCTGCTGGGGCTGGATTTTTTTTTTCATTGAAAATAGATTTTTTTCATACAGTATATTCTAATCATAGTTTTCCCTTCCTTATCTCCTCTCAGCTCCTCCCTACCCACCCAACTCTATGCCTTCTTTCTCTCTTTCTTTGGGGGAAAAACAAAACAAAACAAAATACCAAGCCAGAATATAACAAAATAGGAAAAAACAAAAATAAAAACAAAGAAAAAGCACAAGAAGTACACACACACACACACACACACACACACACACACACACACCATAAAAACACAAAATTGGAAACCATAATATATAAGTGAAAGATCAGTAAAGTAAAATATGCCCAGACAAAGCATTATGAGACAAAAAAATCTTCAAAAATATCATTGAGTTCATTTTGAGTTGGCCATCTACTGCCAGGCATGAGACCTGCCCTTAAATGTGGTTTGTATACCCAAAGAGACTTCACTGGAAAAAACTGATTTTTCCTTTGCAAGCTGTTCTCACTTGGAGATAGTTTCTTGGTTGGGAATGGGGGCTCATGTTTACTTCCCCCTTCTCGATGTTGGGACCCTGTCTGGCTTGGACCTGTGCATGCTGCCACAGTCTCTGTGAGCTCATATATGCATCCATTCTGTTAAGTCTAGAAGACACTGTTTCCTTGGTGTCCTACATCCCTGCTGGCTCTTACAATCTTTCTGTCTCTTCTTCCACAAAGTTCCTTGAGCCCTGAGGGGGAGGTTTGATGGAGACATCCCATTTAGAACTGAGTGTTCTACATGCTCTCATTCTCTGCACAGTGTCTAGTTGTGGTCTCTGTTTGCTCCCACATAGCCCTGGTGGAAAATTCTCTGATGATGGCAGAAAAAGACACTCATCTATTGGTATGGCAGAATGTCATTAGCAGTCATTTTATTGCTAGATCCCTTTAGCGGAACAAGAGTATTTGTTCTTTCCCCAGGTCAATGACCCATCTAGTCCGAGATTCTTGGCCACCCTAGAGCAGTGTCAGAATGGGTCCATCTCATGGAGTGGGTCTTAAATCCATCAGATACTGACTGGTTACTCCCACAACTTTTGTGCCACTATTACCCCAGTGTATCATATAGGCAGCTCACCATGTAGACTGCAGGGTTTGTAACTGGATTGGTGTTTACCTTTCTCCTCTGGTAGCCAGGAGAATACCTTCCTGTACCATGAACACTAGCCAGTAAAAGTGAAGGCTCTATTTGGGAACCAGATCAACTTCTCTATGTTCAATGGGTCTTGAACTTCAGCAATGGGACCTTACCATCAGTTTGTGGAGAGCAACTTAGAGCCTTGGAAATGGCCTGAGTTGTTTGGGGGTTTCCATGGGGTCTCTTTGGCCAACAATTCAATTAGATGTAAACCCTTCCTGGATCAGGAGGCTTCATTTGGTGGCAAGAGGTATCTAGTTGGGGGTTTGTCTCCCCACTATTTAATGATTCCATTTGTATTTTTTCATTTATGTATATATTTTAAGAAGTAGCTACTGTAGTCTATTTCCATATGACCCCTCAGATGGCCCTTAGTTTTAGCTGTCCCTCCTCATATTCCCTCCCTCTCCTTCTCTGTTTAATCCTCCCATTCCAGCCTCCCTTTATTTCTCCTTCCTCAAAAAATTGTCCCCACCCCCTTCCTTACTCTATACCTAACTTCCGTGATTATATACACTGTGGTATGCCTGCCAAAGGCTTAAAAGTTAACATCCACATGTAAGTGAATACATACTGTATTTATCTTTTGGGGTCTGGGTTACTTCACCCAGGATAATTTTTTTCTAGCTCCATTTACCTGCGAATTTCATTGTTTTTTAAACAGTTGAGTAACACTCCATTGTGTAAATGTACCACATTCTCTTTATTCATTAATCCACTGACAGACATCTAGGCTGTTTCCAATTTCTGGCTAGTATGAATAGAGCAGCAATGAAAATGGATGATCAAGTGTCTTTATAGTAGGGTGTAGAGTCCTTTGGGTATATGCCCAAGAGTGCTATAGCTGGATCTTGAGGTAGATCTATTCCCAGCTTCCCAAGGAACTGATTTCCATGGTGGCTGTATGAGTTTGCACTCCTACTAACAATGAATGAGTGTTCCCCTTACCCCATATCCTCCCCAGCATGAACTGTCATTTGTTTTATTGATGATAGATATTTTGACTGGTGTAAGATGAAATCTCAAAGTGGTTTTGATTTACATGTCCCTGATATCTAAGGATGTTGAACATTTAAGTGTTTTTCAGCCATTTGTGTTTGATCTTTTGAGAACTGTTTAGATATTGATTAACTGTTTTTAATTGGGTTATTATTTCCTTGATGTCCAGTTTATATATATATATATATATATAATATTATATATTACATATATATATATGGTATTATTCTCTATTGGATGTGTAATTGGTAAAGATCTTTTCTCGTTCTGTGGCCTGCTGTTTGTCAGAATGATGGTGTCTTTTGACATACAGAAGTTTTTCAGTTTCATGAGGTCCCTTTTATTAATTGTTGATTTTAGTGTCTGTGCTAATGGTGTTCTGTGCCAGTGAGTTCAAAACTATGTCCCACTTTCTATTCTATCAGATTCAGGGTGCCTGGTCTTATGCTGAGGTCTTTGATCCATTTGGCATTGAGTTTTATACAGGATGTTAAATATTGGTCTATTTGCATTCTTCTACATGTAGCCATCCAGTTTGAGCAGCATCATTTGTTGAAGATGCTGTCTTTTTTTTCCCAGTGTGTGCTTCTGGCTTCTTTATGAAAGATCAGACATGTATAGGTGTGTGGATTTATGTCTGGGTCTTCAACTCCATTGATCAACATGTCTAACTTTATGCCAATACCATGCTTTTAAAAAATTACTATGTTTTTGTAGTACAATTTAAGGTTCAGGATAGTGATACCTCCAACTGTTCTTCTTTTATTATTCAGGATTGTTTTAGTGATCCTGTTTTGCTTGTTTGTTTTATGTGTGTGTTTATGTTTCCATATGAAGTTGAATATTACCCTTTCAAGTTCTGTGAAGAATCATGTTAGAATATGATAGAGATCAAGTTGAATCTGTAGATTGCTTTTGGTAGGATGGCCATTTTTACTATATTAATCCTACTGATTCATGAGCATAGGGGATCTTTTCATCTTTTGATATCTTTTCAATTTTTTTCTTAAGTGTCTTAAAGCTTTTATCATCTTAGTCTTTCACTTGCTTGGTAAGTTAACCCAATATTTTTGAAGCTATTGTAAAAGGTATTGTTTCCCTGATTTCTTTCTCAGTCCATTTGTATATAGGAAGGGTACTTGTGTGTGTCAATTTTGTATTCTAATATTTTGTTGAAAGTGTTTAACAACTGTTGAAGTTTCTGGGGAACTTTTAGAGTCACTTATGTATACTATCATATTATAGAAGATACTTTGACTTCTTCCTTTCCAGTTTGTATCCCCTTGATCTCCTTCAGTTGTCTGATTGCTCAGCTAAAACTTCAAGCATAGGTATGGAAAGAGTGGACATCCTTGTCTTGTTCCTGACTTTAGTGGAAAGGCTTTGAATTTCTCTCTGTTTAGGTTGATGCTGGCTGTGGACTTGCTGTAGATCGCCTTTATTATGCTGAGGTGTGTCCCTTGTATCCTTAGTCTCCCCAGGGTTTTTATCATGAAGGGGTGCTGGATTTTTGTCAAAGGCCTTTTTGTGTCTAATGAGATGATCATGTGATTTTTGTCTTTCAGCATATTCATATGGTGGATCACATTTATTGATTTCTATATGTTGAACCACCTCAGGGTCTTTGGGATTAAAGCCTCCTTGATCATGGTGGATGATCTTTTTGGTGTGTTCTTGGATTCCATTTGCAAATATTTTATTGAGACTTTTGCATCTATGTTCATAAGGGAAATTTATTTGTAATTTTCTTTCTTTGTTGGGTCTTTATGTAGTTTAGGCATCAGAGTAATTGTGACTTTGTAAAAAGAATTAGGCAATGTTTCTTCTGTTTCTGTTTTGTGGAATAATTTGGGGAGTATGGTATTAATTCTTCTTTGAAGGTCTGGTGGAATTCTTCACTGAATTCATCTGGCCCTGGGCTTTCTTTTTTGTGGGGGAGTTTAGGAGACTTTTAATTACTGCATAAACAACTGTTTATGTTGTTTATCTGGTCATTGAAACTGTAAGAAAGCCCCCAACTAAATGCTTTCTTTTATAGGAGTCCCCTTTGTTGTGGTGTCTCTTCATAGCACTAGGGCAGTGACTAAGACAGAAGTTGCTGTCGGGGACTGGAGTGTTGCTGTGATGGGCCTGCCCCTGCTGTTTGTTGGAGGAATGGAAGCCTTTGGGACTTCAGACTGCAAAAGCAGTTGGACATTCTAAGCAGGGCTTAGTGGACCATCCAAGCCGTCATTT
Organism: Peromyscus attwateri; assembly: GCA_902168425.1. Classification (NCBI taxonomy): domain Eukaryota; kingdom Metazoa; phylum Chordata; class Mammalia; order Rodentia; family Cricetidae; genus Peromyscus; species Peromyscus attwateri. The sequence goes on along the minus strand of CABHPP010140622.1, from coordinate 46,072 downwards.
GGAAGACAGTGGGGAGGGTGATTTGAACTGTGGGGGCCAAGTACAAGAGTCAAAAACCTCAGAGGTAAGCTTCATCAACCTGGAAGAAACATAAAAGACAGAATCTCAGGCATTGAAGACAAGGTAGAAGAAATACCTTTGTGGTGATATTTTATTTGTGTTCTAACAAATAAAACTTATCTGGATCAGAGGGCAGAGCCAGTCACTAGATTAGACATAGAGGCCAGGCAGTGGCGGCACACACCCTCAATCCTATCATTCAGGAGGCAGAGATCTATGTGGATCTCTGTGAGTTCAAGGCCACACTGGAAACAGAGCCAGGCAGTGGTGGCACATATCTTTAATCCCAGGGCTTGAGATCTCATGCCTTTGCTTGGGAAGGACACATGCTTTTAATCTCAGGAAGTGATGGCAGGAAGCAGAAAGGTACATAAGGTGTGAGGACCAGGAACTAGAGGCTTTTTAGCAGCAGTTTAGCGGAGACACATTCAGGTGAGGACTCAGAGGCTTTCAGTCTGAGGAAACCAGATCAGCTGAGCAGTTGGCAAGGTGAGGCTGGCTGTGGTTTGTTCTGCTTCTCTGATCTTTCAGCACTCACCCCAATATCTGGCTCCCCCAATATCTGGCTCCGGGTTTTTTTTTTATTTATTAATAAGACCTTTAGCAGTTTGTCTTACATACCTTGGTCGAAGAAAACATTAAATCTAAAATAATTCAGTCACAAAACATCCACAAAGTCCGGGATATCATAAAAAGACCAAATTTATGAATAATAGGTGTCTTATTTACAGACGAGGAAATGTATGTGACTTAGAGAGATTGGAAGCACCTCTGCTAGTGGGTGAGGAGTTCACTGACTCACACTTGGGGCTGCTGACTTCTGACATGCCCAGATTCATCAGCTCACCTGGCCTGGGGCCAAGGCATTTTCCAGAAACAGGCTCTGGGAACTAAAATGAGGGAAGGCCTGTCAAACCAGGAAAGGTTTGTCACCTCACAAAGCTGGGCCCTGTTGGGGCTACCAATGCTACCAATGACTTGAGCTATGGTATGTGGCACCCTAGGCGGCGCATTACTAATGACTGCCGGGAGCTGTGTACCTATAGGTTACACTGGTCAGAGGCTCCTCGTTCTCTAAGTTCTGCAGTTTTGTTTATTTTGTGTGTGTGAAGACTCACATCCTGTGCAGCGCCTCATATAGAAACAAACCTGTTGCTCTGCACAGCTTCCAGAGTAAAGTGTTAACCATCCCCACAGCAACCATGACTCAGGCTCATTGTAAGTTAGCTGCACCCGAGTCCAGGCTATACAAGAGCATTGCAAAGTGTCATAAAGTTCCTGAAAGCGTGTGCACCCACAGATTTCCCAGACACCACGGGTGATCTCTTAATAGGCTGATGGAGACTCACCCCAATCATTTCTTTTATATCCAAAACAAAGAGGAACATTAGGCATTTTATGCATCACAGGGTTGTTTGGGGTGAGCAGTATTGCCTGCTTGGAAAACCAGCTCTTTCCTCCCATAGACCCTGAAAATTGCTGGAAATTCAGGGGCAAAGAACTCCAGATGGGAAGAGATTGAGGCCCCACAGACAAAGTTCAGAGAAATGATTAGAAGTAAACAAGAAGTTAACCCTCCAGAAACAGTTTTTCTGGGGTCAAAAGTATTGACTTCAAAAGCAGTTCAGTAGCAGGGGACAGCAGCTCACCTGTGATACCAGCACTTAGGAGGGAGGTGGGGCTGGAGAGTCTAAAATTTGTACTTGGGCTACTTGGCAAGATCTTGTCTCAAAACAAAAACAACAAACAAACAAGTAAACAAATAACAACAAAATAACCCATCCAATCCTTCCAAACCAAAAACAAAGCCCACACAACTTAGTTTACTTTAAAAATTCTGTTGCATCAGTAGCAAAGTTAGAAAAATTGTTTTAAAACCAAGTCTTTCAATGTTTAAAACTGATGGAGAAAAACTGATCAATTCACCACTTTGCACTTACTTTACAGATTAACATGAAAATGTTTCTCTGGTTCTGAGAATGTATGTTGATAATAGAAAACTTGGAAATTACTCAGAATGTCATAACCTGGGTGTTTATGAGGAAAACCCTGGGGCCTGAGTGTAATGTACTTAATTTTGAATTCAATTTAAGCCCATCTCATGGGTTGTAATGGCTGCTGGGTTGTTGTTGTTGTTAAAGATTTATTTATTTTCTCTTATGTGTATGAACTTTTGTCCCACGTGTAAGTATGTGCAACATTGTGTGTGCCTGATGCCCACCGAGACCAGAAGAAGGTATCAAATCTCCTGGGACTGGAATTACAGACAGTGGTGAGCTGCCAGGTGGCTGCTGGGAACCAAAGCCGGGTTGGTCCTCTGAAAGGGCAACAGATACTTTTAACTGCTGTGCCATCTCACCAACCTCTGCTCACGTCGCTTTACTGCTCTCCCTGGTCGACCTAACCAACCTCTTAGTGTTGAATATTGACTCTGTTTCCAGTTTTGATTTGTAAATGGCACTGCCCTTAAGATCAAGGTAGACACACCCGGTACATGTCTCATGGGCTGATCCTTGGAAGGGACATTTGCTGGATGCCTTGGAACTTTGGTTGTGGGAGTCAGAGGCTCCATGTGTCACCTCAAGGACAGCAAACTTTGTAAGGAATTTTGACCTACAAGGCCATAGAAGGAGGACATGTAAGAAGAACTTATTGTTTCTGGCCCCAATGGAACCCCCCAGACTCACTTGGAGTCTCTCTCTCTCTCTCTCTCTCTCTCTCTCTCTCTCTCTCTCTCTCTGTGTGTCTGTGTGTGTCTGTGTGTGTCTGTGTCTGTGTGTGTTGGGTGGGGAGCAGACTGACACTCACATTCCCCAAGGGTGGGAGAGAGGTGACAGGGTAGAGAAGGGGGATGGGGTACACTGTGATGCTCATAAACTCAAGGACGTTGGGTTGCTGGAAGCTGCAGGTACCCTGGCTCTAGGCAGGGAGTGGGAGTGCGTCCCTGCCTTTCCAGATAAGAGCCCGTCGAGATTGTTCTGCTAGACCTGGAGTTCACTCTTTTAAATACAACTCTCTGTCAAAGCAAGGAACTCCCAAGGCCTGCCATCTGCACTAGGGTGGCTGAAACTGGGCTACTGGTTAGGACCCAGCATTTGTAAATACAGTGCGCCCCCTAGTGGGAATTTCCTGATGTCCCGATGGCCAGAGCCCCGGTGCTTCCTGGCACAATCTCCAGCTCCTGGAAGTTTAGAAGGAAGCCAGGAGGCAGGTTCTAGCCCCACCTAGGCCTCTTATTGTCTGGCTCTGGTCCCATCGTACCGCACTTTGGGTCTCACCTTGGTCTTCTGTGAAATGAGGGTCACGGGGCCATCATGATTTGGTCCTGGAGAGTAGCTGGGCTGAGCTATTGCTCCTCTCTTCTCAGCCTGGGAGCCCAGGGCCGCTGGAGCAAGCAGTCAGACAATTCCAGAGGACATTGGGTTTGTACCCTTACCGTGACATCCACTGAAAGTCTCAGGCCTCAAAGTGGCCCTCGGCCTTCATGGGAGTCACTTGTGACTCAGAGTGAATAGGAGCCAAGCAGAGGAGGTGGCCAGAATGGCCAGGAAAGTCAGACCCTGGTGGAGGGTCAGGACTTCATCTAGAGGAGATTGGGGAGTGGGGGGGGGGGGAATTAGAGGGAGAGTACTTCTTGGAAAAGAAGTTAGGGAGAGGTCTCCTGGAAGACTGATTTAGAACAAAGGCACTCAGGTAGGAACGAACCCTGAGCCAGAGGAGGTGACATCCACGGGAACAGCAAAAGGCAGACCACCTCTCCTACAGAAGCGATGAGGTTATTGGCAACTCTGGAAGTAAAAGCCAACCTCACAACTACCAGGGAGCATCTAGTCAAGAAAAATATAAAGGCTAAATTCTGCTAAGGACAGTGAGCTTTGTGGTGGTGTAACTCGGCCAAGGTCTGTCTCCCACCCCTTGAACCTTGGAGCCCTGCTTCTGAGAGCGCCACCACTGGAGAACACTGGCAGCCATGGAAAGAGCACCCCCCCCCGGGGGGGGGGGGCTGTGCATCTCCAAACCTGTTCCCGGGTGACTCGCTGAACTATCTGGGGGTTCCCCGAACAACCTCTCTGGCAAGGCCTTGTTCATTTGACTTGATTTGGAGCAACTCAAGAACTCAAAGCTTTGGGCTTGTCAGAGACAGTCCCCATGGGCTGTGGCTGTTTAACATGAAAGGTATCTTGGCCAAAGTGAGCAAAGAGCTGACCAAACCCCCAAAAGTTGAGGAGGACGCTTTTCTGCAGAGGATTTCAACAAGCTCAGGCATATGCTTTGGAATTGAGATGCCCCATGTGCCCAGGAAAGAGCCTGCTTCTTTGCTGAATGTAAATGGTGTTCAAGGCCCCCCTCCCTACCACTCCCATCCAAGCAGCAGCCCTGACCGATGGATGCATGGACTGGAGGTGTGGGGGTAGGGCATGCACAGAGCACGGGGGTTGGGGAGCCCTGAGTGATAGGAAGCTGAACTGGATCTTCCTCATTTTCTGTCACAATTAGTTTTCTATTTAAAGAATAGACTTATTTTTAATTATGTGTGTACAGACACATGCACACTTGAGTGCAAGTACCCTGTAAGGCCAGAAAAGGGCATCAGATGCCCTAAAGCTAGAGTTACAGGTAGTTGTGAGCCGCCCAACATGGATGCTGGGAACAGAACTAGGGTCTTCTGCAGGAGTAGTACACACATTTAACCAATGAGCCACTTATCTAGGCCCATAATTCACTTTGTGACTCACAAGTGCCCTTGTCCTCTGAGTTCCTCTGATGAGGCTGGCAGCAGGTGTATATGTGTATGCATGTGTGTGTATGTGTGCATTTGCATGCATGCATGTGTATGTGTTTCATATGAGCTCTCAGTTCTAGAAGTGGATGAATTTCAAGATGTCTTTATTTAGATATAAAAAGGTACAGTACATCTCATGCACCAAGGTGACTAATATATAGTCGTTATCCTTACAGCAATCACTACAACAGGAAATAAAAACTTACAGGAATTGTTTATTCAACTAAAAAAACCTGAATTAAAATTGCTAACCTAAATAGCAACCTGCTTATTATGCAAAAAAAATCTTATTCTACGTTTGTGAGAACTAGAAAGTTGTAAGTATTATTAGTAAAAAAAAAAAAATTAAGAAAACCTAATTATTGGTTAAACAAACTCCAGTGCTATCTACAATCCCCTGCAGAGAGGCCTTGTTGGGGGAGGGGTCTACAATGGAGGGGGAGCTGAAGGCGCAGTTCTGCCTTGCCTGGACCTCTTTGTGTCTGGATGCCCCCTCCTCCAGCTGTGACTTCAGTGGAAAGCTACTCAGATCCCTCCAAGGGAGAGATCCAGAGATGCCACTGCTCCTGGGAAGGGCAGGGGGCCTTACATTCTGCAGGGTGTGCCCGGGGGTCATTCCCTGAGATGTGGCGACTAGAGGAAAAGACAAACGGCATGGTGGCTCTGTGATGCAGTTAGGTTTGATTTGGGACATCAGCCAGGCTTGCTGAGGCTGCATCTTGGATGCCTCCAAGAGATAAACAGATAGTAAGAGAAAAGGGGGTGTGAGTGACCGGGCAAGCAGGTGCCTCCCACAGGCAACCAGGGCAGGGTTGAGTGTCAGGTGGGCTTCTTAGCTTTCTCAGGATCTTTCTGGTGACTGGGTTGGCTGCTATCCTTGCTCTATGACCTGTCACCCTTGGTCTCCACAGTCCTTCCTGGGTGAATTCACAGTTGCTTCGAATTAAACAAGCCATTTCCCTGAAGTCGGCAGAATGGATCATTGCTCAGTAAAGCAGTTAATGGAGTTGCAGGCCTACCGGATCACCTCAGGACCCAAGGTCAGGAGCTGCCGACAGTCTCCTTCCTCCCTGGACAGGCCTGGGGAGGGGCTGGGGGGGAGTTGGGCACTGGGTAGGTGAGAGGGAGAAAATAGTGCTGGGACTCCTGAGAGAGCAGGCATAATGGATCAGTTACGGCCTCCCTTCCGACCGGGCTTCAGAGTCCTGTCCCATAACTCATGCCATCCAGTCTTCTGCCTTCAGACAGACAGCCCTACCAGGGGCTCAGGGACCCTTGGGGAAGACTCCTCAAAGTTCAGCATAGGTAGCTTTGCTTGTCAGTTTTGAAGGGACAGAAGTCTAGAACAGATTGAGAGCGTGTATGGTGGGGTGTACTGGAGGACCGGACAGTGTGGGAGCCCAGACAAAACACTAGCCTCATTTTCCCGGTATTTAGAGTGGCCATCAACAAACTACGTCTCTGTCCCTGGATATTAAAAGGACCTGGAATTTGCTACCTTGGCGATGGAAAGGTCTTTGGTACCCAGAGGCAAGGGGTGCTGAGCTAGAAAGTTTGTGCCACTCCTTGGAAATCAGGGAAGGTGGTTTCAGATGTGTCTGATTTAGGCTGCAATGAATTTGGGTCTCCTGGCCCAGAGCTTGGCAACCTTAGATGATCATCAGTTCATCCCGGGGATCTGAGCCATACAGCTCCGCCAGCATCTTGAACCTGGGTCCCCAGTCGTTGAGGAAGTCATAGTCGATGTCAGAGTCGGAGGAATTGGTGGTCAAGGAGCTGAGTGACTCTGCGATGGACTCTGAGCCCTCGTAGCCGTAGATGTGCAGCGTGTCGTAGGGGGGGCCACCGCCGTCATTGTCTGCCTCATCTTTCTTCACCTCGATCATGGTGGCCATCTCCCTGGGCCCGCCATGGGACCCAGGCGCCAACCGTGGCGGCTTCTGCACCGCTGAGTACACCGCTGGCCGGGCGTCCACTGTAGACCGCAGGGGCTTGGTGGTGCCGCCGCCGCGCACAGAGTTGAGCACCGACACGTCGTAGCTGGTGGTGTCCATCTCGCCGCCGCCCTCCTCGTCGTAGGTGACCAACTGCTCGTGAATCTCAAGTGCACTCTTGCTATGTGCGTGAGCCTGCTTCCGGAGCCGCCGCCTCAGGATGATGAGCAGGGTGATCACTGCCAGCCAGGGAGTCAGAACAACAGGCTTGGGTCAGACAGGGTGCGCGGGGGTGGGGGTGGGGTGGGGGAGAGTGCCCCTGCCCCCTCCTCCCTACAGATTCCTGGGGCCAGCCCAGACTCCCAGGGCCACTGCCCCGACCACCGAGCCAATACAGATCTGGTTTGGCCCAAAGTATGAGTCAGTGGCGTAATATCGACCCTGCTGAAAATTGGGCTGGAATGGCTGTGGGAAGGTCCTTGATCTGTGGCAGAGAGTACTCTCAACGAGGCTGAAGCCATTTCCTCTGTGTTTCTAGCCTTGAGTTAGTTAATAATCTGTTACATACATAAAGCGAGGATGGCCCGATGAGGCCTTTCTCCATGCCTCAGTTTTCCTGTCTGCAAAGTGGATACAGTGACTGCTCTGTGACACTAGTATTTGGGGAAGGTGATGATGGGGTTCTGTGGGTGGCACCAATTCTTTTATCATCAACTCTATTATTATGAAAGGGAAGTCTGTCTCTAAAGTCCAGGAAATGGACGCACCCAGTGGGAAGCTCAGAGGCCTGGAGCAGATGCTGTCCGGACCTCACAGCATCCTAGCTTGTCAGTGTCGTGCATGGGCTGCTGCAGCAGAGAGAAAGTACTTTCTGGGAGGAGCCTTCACCCCTCCACTGAATGGGCCGGAGAAGCCCCACTCTCCTGGATGCTAATGCTAAGGAGAAACCTCCTGGTGCCTCAGGGGAATGAGGCTGGCTAGCAAGGTTAAACACCTTTCCTGGAAGCTTGCCCTTCACAAATCCTGTCTGAGGTCTGTTTCCTGGGAATGTGAAACGTAGGTGGAGCCTAAATGCCCTGAAAGTGACAAGGCTCAAAAACAAAGGAAAAACAAAACAAAACAAAAAGACAAAAAACCTAAAGCTGGAGGAAGTCTGTAAAAGCAAAGAAATCCCCTGGTGAAATTCCAAGCTAGAAGCCTCAAAGCTTTCCATTATAAAGGAATTTTAGAAACAATTAAAGCCAGGAGTGGTGGTGCACACCTTTAATCCCAGCACTCTAGAGGCAAATGTAAGTGAGTTCCAGGCCAGCCTGCTCTATGTAGTGAATTCCAGATAAGCCGGGGCTATACAGTGAGACCTTGTCTCAAAATAAATGAATAAAATAAATAAGAGTTTTAATGTAAATCAGTGCCCCAAACAACACCTGGAATAGTGTATGCACTCAAAACATATGTAGTGAATGAATGAATGTTGTGTATGTTTTCTTTCTTTCTTTCTCCTTTTTTTTTTCTTTCTTTGTTTTTGAAATGGTGGAGCTTGAACCTGGTGCTTGACACATGCTCTACCACTGAGCTACACCCCTGGCCCCAGGTGACTTTGAAATGGAGTTAGCTTGAAGAATGGTCTTGCTTCTCATCTCTCTCTTTCCCTACCCACTTAAGCACTGGGTTGGTGGGGCTCTACATCTGTATCTCTGTACCCTATACAAGGAAGCATGAGGTCCAGGGTGGTGCAGGACTGGGCTGGGACCCCACCTCTTCTGTGAAGCCTTCTCAGCATCTCTTCCCTGTCCCATGAGACACTGACCTGTGATGGTGAGGATGCAGAGAAAGATGGCTACCAGCGCTTGGATGCTGACGCCTGCCTGGGCGGCCATCTCCTCACAGAAGGTGAACTCGCCTTGTTCATTGCATTTGCACACAGCCACTGTTAGGGTGCCGGTTCCAGTCAGGCTGGGCACCCCGTTGTCTGAGATGAGCACTGGTAGGTAGTGGAACTTGGCATGTTCCCGATCAAACTGCCCATACTTGACCGTGATGTTGGCGGTATTGTCTGGAAACATCAGGACCACAAAATGAGTCTCTACCAGGAGCATCGGCACTCTTGCACCTTTGGGGGAAGCTGCCTCTCCTCTTGGGTGGTTTCACTGCCCTCTTTGCTCCCTGTCTCATGTTTCAGCCCCTTGAGCCTGTCCCTTTGCAGAGGATGTAGTTTGAGCAGCTGCTTTGACCCAGCCTGGAAGAATGGCTGGGTCAGAATATAACCCCAACTCTGTTTCTGTGGTCAATGGGTACACCTACCCCCTTATCCAATCCCATCCTGATAACAGGGCCTTTTCTCTTGTGCTCAGCTCATTACTATATTGTTTCCAGCTTCCACACACAATTGGAAAAAGAATGCTTTTTCTTTGGGCACTGGGCTGACATCTTTATGCTGCCTCTGAATCACTGCAAAGGAGGTTTATAACTGTAAACACTAGCCTGGGTTCCCAGTGGCACTGACTGATGACATTTGTCACTGGGAGAGGGTGACCCTGGGCATTCTGCAACCAAGAGCCAGTTTCTGTGACAATAGCCCCCACCCCCAGTGCCGATCATTGGTTTGCTGCACAGGAGCATCCTCTGGGGAGCTTACATCCTGATTTTCAGACCCCTCCTTTCCCTTACACACACACACACACACACACACACACACACACACACACACACACATGCTGCTGCTGCTGCTGTTCAGTGACTGTGGGCTCTGATGGTCTGCCTTTTGTAGGCTTCTGGGAGGTTGTAACACCAATGGTCAGAGGACTTAGCCATATGGGATAGACACATACAAGACCAGCCAAAAGCCAAGAATTTAAAATGAAAGCCAATTTCATCTCATTATTCATAATTTACATTACATTTCAGTTTTAAGGCTATTGTAACTGAGAACAAACAACAGGCCACTGACACATGATGGGATTGAAATGAGAGACTCTGATATGCAGGACATTTGTATGCAAATGACTCTGAGACCAATAGGCTTGCCTTCTGTTGCTTGCAGGATGTATGTTTGGGGTACATACATTTCCTAAATTCCCCAGTCTGTTGTAGGATCCCAATTCCACTTAGTTCATTTGAGGTACACATTGGAAATGGGGTGACAGGTATTTTTACAATGTTATTTTCTGAGTGTTGAATTGTATCATTAACTGTCAGCACAACATAGCTACCTTCCTCATTTGTAGGCCATGGTATTCATCCTGCTTGATGGGTCTGTGGCTGATTGCTTGTACCTGCCCCTCACTCTGAGGGACCCTCTTCCCTAGTCTTCTCCAAAGATGACAATGGGATGTTTCAGTAAGGGGCCCTCGTGGTGTCATCAATCAAGAACAGGGAGATTTCCTCCCATGTTTGGGTGAACAGTTGCTATATTCACACCCAAGGCTGTCTATTTTTCTTAGGATGTTGCAGAGGCCATGGAAGCAGAGGTCGTGGAAGCCTGGCCACTTTTAGATGGAAGTAAACCAGACCAGGATCATCACTCTAATACATGCATCTTCACCAGCGCTCTGCCTGGGCACTCCTGACCTCACAAGACTCTCTGGGCTTTGATTGGCTGAACAGATGTGCTATGCTATGCTGTGATTGGTGGACCAGATCCTGTTCAGGGACCACTTTATGATAAATACTCGTTATGGCTGAACTGCAATAAAACTCATTGCATTGTTGGGATTCATGACTTCCTATTTCTAGTTTGGACCCTTTGGAATGATATGAAAATTTGTAGTTTTGTTGAGACTGAAATTCCAGTATTAGAAGGGGCCTTTGGATAATTTGGACTGAGCTGGCTGCCTGCATCCCTGTATCTATTTGTGTTCCTTTTCAGTGAAGCCTCTTCAGGGTAATGTTAACCCTACAGACTATGTCCCATGGACCATGAAGCCTGGACAGGTGGCTTTGACCACAGCACAACCAACTATATAATGTATATGGTGAGAGTTGTACAAAATAACGGATGACTTGAAAGACCCCGTGGAGACCTGTCACCCCGTGTTGGTCTAGTCTTTGATCCTAGTGCTCGGAGACTCTTAACTGACACCTCTGACCTTCTAAGAGCCAGCTGACTGCTCTAATGCTCACCATGGTTGTTTATGAGGGTGAAGTTGCTGTCCTCAGTCTTCAGGGCAAACTTAAACTTTGTGTTTGGTGGCGTTACATCCTTGTCTGTTGCAGAGATCTGTATTACCAGCTGGAATGTGAGAAATGGGAAATGGTCAGTGTGGTTTTGGGGTAGTATCCTGGGGTTCAAAGATGGGTTCAGACACGACCATGGCTGTCTGTCACCTGCAGCACTATCTTGAATGGTCTTCCCAAAGCCCCTTTGTCTACTACTATCCTGCTCACACTTATCCCTGACCTATTTTTTAGACACTTCCAGGAGTTTAATTTCTCCTTCTGTAAAATGTGAATAGCATTTATTCAGGCTGTTATACAGTTACTTTAAACTGAGGGAACTCTAGGTGGGCAGGAAGGTTTGCTCCTCAGCCCTCTGCCTGAAAACACATTGCCCTTCCCCTACCTCCCCAACCTGAGGCCAACTCACCTTGCCCTTGGCTGCATTCTCACACACTTTAGGTTCATAGGGCTGGGCAAATTCCGGGGGGTTGTCATTCTCATCCAAGACTTCAATGTGAACCTGCACAATGGATTCTTTACCTACGGGGTTACCTGCAGGAGAGACAGCTTGTCACCACAGTGGGCCCAGCTGACACTGGCCTCCGGAGCTGGAGGATGTTTGGATGGATAGTACTGGGGCACTGTGTGGTGGAGGCCACTTTCTTGCAGGGCCAAGGATTGTGTCATGGATGGAAAGAGTGTGGAGGAGGACAAGGGGATAGGAAGACCTTCATATGTGAACAAGTTTGCTTATAAGAATTCAAGAGCTAAAGACCTTCAGTGCATCTTAAGAGGTTGTAATTAAATTAGTAAATAAATCAAGCAAACAAATACAACTGATTAAAATACAATTGAACAAATAGTCATGTACTCATTTAAATAATGTTATCCCCTCTCAGGAACCCCCATGGGACCTGGGCGCAATGGGAAAGTGAATGCTTCTTTGCTGGGTGATTGTCATAACTCCTAGCATCGGTCAGAATTTACAAAAATTGTTGCAGAACCTGACAATCTCTAGTTGAGAGCTGCTTCTTATTTTGAACTCGGCTCTTTAACTGGTGTAGATATAACTTAGTGTTTGCTAAGTGCATTTAATACTAAGAGTCATGCAGCATTTGGTCCAGACACAGCCTTTGCCCTGTCTCTGTTCCCTGGACCAAACCCTCAGAAACTGTGTGTAGCATGTGACTTTGGTGAGTCTCATCACAGAGGCACCAGAACAGCCTGTTTTAACACAGTGCTTCTTGAACTACGATGCACATGAGGTTGTTGGTTAGTCTAGGGTAGTACCCTATTATTCTGTACTCCAACAAGGTTGTGGGTGCTCTGTAAGATGCTGGTCCGAGGAGCACTTTCAGAAATGGAAGTTCAACATACCCCAGCCATAGACTGCTTCCCCAGGGACTGGCAATACCTTTGGAGGTTCAAAATGATGAATCATGTCAGTTTTGAAAGGATGAGGGGAAAGAAGAGCCCAGATGGCCTGGAAGACGAAGGCCCTCACCTCTAGAATCTAGCTCATTGGCCTCCACAGTCAGGTTGTACCAGGGGTGGGTTTCTCTGTCCAGTTCCTTCTCATTGTAGATGTCCCCGTGTTTGGTTATTCGGAAGAATTGTCCTCTGTCACTGGTCTTGCGGATGGAGTATCTGCCCGGAAGAAAGAGGTTCATGGCTTTCCGTGTCATTTGCTGATTCCAAAGTCCTCAGCATGACAGAGAAGGCACTTTAGGATTCGTCCCTTGTGTGTGTGTATGTGTGTGTGTGAAGATAGTTGCTACTACTGAGAAACCATGACAAATAAAACAGATGAAGTAATACAAAATATAGTAACAGAATTTTTTTCTGATAAGAAGAAGGCTTGAGTCTACAGTGATGTGATCAATATTTGGGTATAACTAGAAAAATATAGCAATAGTTAGATGTGTGCTGATAGTCCTTTGAATGTCCCAGCTGTGTAAGGAAACTGAAGAGTTCAGAGTCCTGGGAACAAAAAAGTAGATTCCTTAAGAAGAGAGGGAAGTTAGATGTCCTATAGATGTTCCCACAAAGGTGAGTGCTAAAACGCATTGGTGGGACTTGTGAAGAGAAGTGTCTGTGATCTGAAGATTACACAAGTACATCAGGTGCTATTAAAATAAGAAGACAAAGTGATTTTACACATGCATGCACGCACACACACAGAGTTTGTAAATATATGAACTTAGGTAATACATCATTCATAAAGATGGGTCCTGTTCCTGAAAAGAAAAAAAAATTCTTTCGAAATTTTAAGAGATTTCTCAATCAAAAGTAGGAATCTGGCTTGGAAGGAATTGAAACAAAGTTATTGGGGGTGTTTGAGTGATGTGTTTAACTAGAAAACATTTAAGATTTTGTAGACAGAAGTAAATCTCCAGTCAAATATTTATGAGAAAAAAGAAGGATTATAGCTAAGAAGAAGAGCAAGAGGAAACCTATCAGATTTGAGAACCAGGAGATATAAAACAAGAAACAAGGAAGGTAAGATCAGAGGCGGCACAGACGATAAAAACACTAAGCAGGGGCTGGAGAGATGGCTCAGAGTTAAGAGCACCGGTAGCTCCTCCAGAGGTCCTGAGTTCAATTCCCAGCAACCATGTGGTGGTTCACAACCATCTATAATGAGATCTGGTGCCCTCTTCTGGCATGCAGGAATATATGCAGACAGAACACTGTATGCATAATAAATAAATAAATCTTAAAAAACAAAACAACAAAAAACACTAAGCAGGATGAATGCAAAACATCTCTGCTGGGACGACAAAGCCAGGCTGCCTGCATGCTCCTTTCAAGAGACAACTTAATGTCAAATAATCTAGAAAAGTTAGAAGTAAAAGTTGGAGCATTTATCAAACAGAAATAACATGTAAACAGGACGGGCAAGCTTCACAACATGTGGCATGGCACTGAGGGCCAGAAGGGTAAGCAGAACAAACTGGCCAAGTTCACAGGGCTGCAAAATTACAATCCTGGGCTCAGCCGTGGAGCACTGTGTGCACAGACCTTCCCTTGCACTGGAAAAAGAAGTTATCAGACAGAATGAAGGTAAAATAGTGGTAAATCTTAGTTAACTGGTTAGAAAAAATTAAAAATACATAAAACTGTTGGTATTTCAGTTTTTTAAAAAATGGACACAACACAACTGTTGTTGCTCAGAACATATTATGCCACCACCCTCCAATCCCTCCACCACTAGTAAAAGAAAAACAAAATAAAACAATATCCAGTCAACCTCTCAGATAAAGTCTTCAATCAAAGAAACAGCCAAAAATAGAATTACAAACCATGTGGAATAGAATGACAGTGAAATAGTGCTCCCCAGATGCATGAGATGTACCAAACCCGGAGAGGCTTGCTCTGTACTCTACAAGAAAACCTAGCACTGCTAGGCCTGGTGATGCAGGCCTACCATTCCAGGAGGCTGAGGCAGAATTTCAAGGTCCACCTGGGCTATAGAGTGAGTTCATGGCTAGATTGGTCAGCTGAGTGGGACCTTGTCTGAAAATGCAAAAAAATAAAAAATAAAATGAAGAAATAAAAGAGGCCTAGGGGGTGTGTCTCAGTAGGTAGAGTGCCTTGTGAAGTCCTGGATCAACCCCAGTACTGTAAATAAACAAAGCAGATTTTCCAAAATTGATATATATATAAAATCAGTTCTTGGGCCACCAAAATGGCTCAGTGGGCAAAGGTAGCTATGACTAAGCCTGATGACCCGAGTTGTAATCTCTGGGTCCCACATGGTACAAGGGGAGAGCTGAACTGACTCCTGTAAGTTACCTCTGGCCTCCACATTTGTGCTATGGTGTGCACCACCCGTAACACATGGAATAAATAAATAATAAAAAAATCTCATTAGGATATAAATATTTTAAGAAAGTATATTAAAATTCATGTGAAGTCAGGTGTGGTGGGATGTACCCTGTAATTCCAGTACTCAAGAGGCAGAGATAGGAGGATTATCGCAATTCAAGGCCAGTGTGTGCTACATCAAGGAAGGAAAAAAATGTTCATGTGTAAGAATGGTCATTTCAGATTGGATAAAAAAAAAAAAACAGGGAGAGAAGGGCTTATGTTAGACAGATTAAAATTCAGCAGAAAGCTGCTCCGTTAAAGCAGAAATCCACAGAAGAACAAGTAGAGCGGGCAGTTCCAAGGTAGAGTCAGGTCTGTGTAAGAACTGAAGTACACCCCAAGCAGTGGGAAATAATGACGTCTATTCAACAGGGCTGACAGGGCTGGCTACAAGTGTGGGGTAAAATAAGGCTGGATTGAATTCGTGCTTACTACCAAATATTATACGACTCCAAGAAGTCTGAGCAGATCTACATATTCCTTTTGTCCCAGAGGGTAGAGGAGGAACATCTAGTTAGGGCGGATGAGCAAGGACACTGGTTTGAAGTGTGTCATTCCACACCCTCCAAGTTCATGTGTTAGAAAGGGTATCCACAAAGTCATGTATTTGTGGTATTTGGAGATACAGCTTTTAGGAGGTAATAATGATTAGATTAGGTCATGAGGGTAGGGTCCCCAAGGTGGGTTGGTGGCCTTCTAAGAAGACAAAGAAAGACACACACTGGCAAGCTCATTATGTCTCACCATGTGGCAGCGAGAAAGACCTCATTAAATGGCAATCAGGTGCTGGCACCGAGCTCTTGGATTTCCAAGCCTTTAGATCCTTAAGATAAACAGATCTCTGTGATGTTCATTAATTATCTGGCCATGAAGTTATAGCCGTGGAAAATGAATGAGGAACAAGTATTGATGAAATGTGCAGGACACAATCCAAAACAAATGACAGCAAGAATACAAACAACAACAACAAATTCAGCATCAGTGTGTCTGTGTGTTGGTGTGGTCATGAAGGAACGCACACTCTGAGCCCACCCATGAACTCAGTGGGAATGCGAGCTACCACAAATTTCTTTGTAGACTTGTATGGTTTCACGACGCTTCTGGCTTTGTGTTTTGGGAGACTAATTTCTAAACTATTTTTGGTGATGGGGTTTCAGATATCCCATTGCTGATTGCTGATTGCTCTCTTGACTCTCAGGCCTCATTAGATGGCACCAATGTGGGTCATGGTCCAAAGTCCTTCGAAGGACGGAAGACGGCCTGGACCAGACAAGATGGACATCATAGGAGCTGGTAGGACAAGGGTGTTAGTGGAAAGAGCCAGGGCAGCCTCTGCATTTTTCCACGAAGGTGTTGGGAGAAGCCAGTGTCCTTCTCCGAGCCTTGGTCTCAGACCACTAGACATAAGAATGTCCTTGCCAGCACCATCGTACCACTATCACTTTATGCCCACCACCTCTTTACCCAATGTTGCGCTGAGCCTTGTCAGGGTCTTTGGCCACCACAGTGCCTATCCGAGGTTTCTTCTGGTTTTCCGGCAGCTGGAAGTGATAGAAGCGTCGCTGGAAGACAGGGGGCTCGTCCACGTCCATGACATTGATGGTGATCTTGGCTTTGTTTTTGCCAGCAGTGCTGCTCAGGTATCCGAGTCTGATAGTGGGGTCCGTGGCCTCAATGTAGAATGTGTACTGCTGGATGAGTTCGTAGTCCAGGGGCTGCGTGGGTGGCAAGTATGGTGGCTGCATTAGTCCATTTCATCTTACTGGCCCCACTTCCATACCCAGCCCTGTTCTAAGTGTTAAGGATACACACAGCCCCAGTCCTCTCTCAAAGGGATCATAACCTAGTGGTTCTATTCAAAGGAGTACCTTTCATGGTTTTGCTTAAGAGACTTCTCCTTTTTTGTCTGCCTAGCAAATTCCTTCCTATTTGTCTTGAGGAACAAATAGGAGTTTGCTAGTAAGGTGGGTAGTAAGACATAACCCTCTCAGAAGCCGCTCTGGACAGAGGTAACCGCTTCCTGTCTGGCGTTGTTTGCACAGCCCTGAACGTACCAGCTACATTTTCTGTTGTCGTTTGTCTGTCTGTCTTCCCCACTGTCTGAGAGCTTTGTGGATTCTGGTGGCTGTGTGTGTATTCCCAGTCCTCTACCTGAACTTTCTGAAAGTATGAAAGCTCCTCTCCTTCCTCTTCTGGATTCAGTCAGTCTGACTTTGCTGGCTGCCAGCAGCAGCCTCTGTCCATGGCCCCTTGTGCCCTCTGGTGCACATTCTTTACATATATGCTGGGAGATTTCTACTGTCTGGGACACAGGGAGTTAATGCTGGTGGGCACTGCACTGGTGAGTTCTAAATGTCAATTTTCCATATAACCTGGAATCGTATTTTCCATAACCTGAGAAGGGAACCTCAATGGAGGAATTGCCTAGATCAGGTTGCCTGTGGGTTTGTCTGGAGCAGGGGTGAGGGGGGGTGGGGGGGTGGTAGGGGGTGGGGGTGGGGAGGTGGGCAGGGCAGGGGGGGCAGGGCGGGGAGGGCAGGGGGGGGGGAGGGATTGTCTTGACTGTTAATTAGTGTAGAAAGACCCAGCCCATTCCCTAGGCCTGGTCCTGAACTGTGTAAGAGGAGAAAGCTAGCTGAGAGCTGAAGCCACAGACAGGAAGTATAAGTGCATTCATTTCTCTCTGCTGTTGACTGTTGGTGTGATGTGACCAGCTGTCTCAAGCTCCTACCACTGTGACTCCTCTTTAATGGACTCAGCTTGGAACTATAAGCCAAATACACCCTTTTCAAAAGTTGCTTTTGGTCAAGGTAATTTTATCATAACAACAGAAATGATTCTAGAACAAGTGCTCTCTGTCAGCACGGCAAGGTTTGTGGCTGCTTACCCCAGCACCTCACCTTCTTGCTGCAATTCTGAGATGTGCTCTGTGTTGCCCCCATGGGACTGGGCCCCACTTGTACCTGCTCATCAGTGATCTCAGGAGTAGCTACCTTCTTGCCACTTGTCACTGCTCCTGAGGATTGCAGGCATTACTTCCCAAATAAACATTTCACACCCAAAGCCTTGCTCCTGGTCTATTTCTGGAACAACTCAGCCTGAGATGCTGTGTTAGAGTCTCTGTGAGCACATGACCGGCTCTGAGCTGTATAAGAACATTCTCTTTCAATGGCCTGTGGCTCAGAAGCAGCCCCTGAGTATGTCCTTTGGATGCTGTGAACTCAATGGCCCATGAATGGGTTCAGTACTGCAGGTCTACATACCTTTGTGGGCTTGATGATACCCTCGTTACGGTTGGGGTCTGTCTCAATGGTGAAGGTGTCCCTGTACTCGCCCTGCATGATGCTGTACTTGGTCATCCGGTTCTGAGGCTCATCTGGGTCCATTACAGACAGAAAGCCCAAGGGGCTACCCACACGGATGTCTTCAGGCACCGCAAATGTGTATGTGGCTGATACGCATAGAGTACCACAATGAGTTAATGAGATGGATAAGACAATTGTCCTTTCATATTATCACACACACACACACACACACACACACACACACACACACACACACAGTGATAGAAATTGGACCAAAGATCTTACCCAGGCTAGGCAAACACTTTACCACTGACCTATACCCCTACCATTTGGACTTTTGAGATAGAGGCTTGCTCTGTAGCTCAGGCTGGATTTGAACTTACAATTCTCCTGCTTCTGTCTCTTGTTGCTGGAGGCACAGGCATGTGCTGCCTTATCTGGGTATCATACAATATTTTGCTACAGAAAACAGGCAAGAAACTTATGACCATGGGATTCTGGGTCCCAAGGCAAGGAGGCCTGCTTTGTCTTCTGTCTGTCCACCCTTCCGTCAACCCACCAAATAGGTACTAAGCTCATTCTGTACTTTGGAACATCAATAGACAAGAAAGACAAATCTTGCCTTCAGGAAACTTATGCCATATACAACAAAGCTACTTCAGAACTAGATAATTTGGGGGGCAACAGAGGCCAGAATTACAACAGGGCTAGAGGGTACCATGAACATCTCCACTTACTTTTCCTACCTAATCTCCCCCAGGGCACAGGAAAAGCTCTTGACATGGTTTTTAAAGGGAAAATCAATTTGTGGGTAGGTTTATGCCAGGCTTTTGTTGTACCGCTATTTTCTGGGATTTTATAGCTGGGCCCTTAGTCTCAGAAGTCAGATTTCCCTGGGTGAAATCTGGGTGAAATTGCTTCTTCCTCGCAGTGGGACTTGAAGCACTGTAGTGGCATCAGCAGGGGTGTGACTTTTGTCTGGTCTGTGAAGGAACCCATCAGTGGACAGTTGGGTGACCTTAGGAGCAATGTACAAGGATGGAGCAGAGTCTCCATATTCTGGTTTCAGAAGCACCCTGGGAATGTGGGGAGATGTAGAGAGGTTTGGGGTACCCTTTTGAGAGCCCCTAAATCACTGCGTCTGGATTGTCCCAGCTCCTGTCTACTTAAGGCTCTATAGGAGGAGCTTACATTGAGTAAAGATGGGGAAGTTGTCATTGATGTCTTCCAGCGTGATCAGAACAGTGGCTGTGCCTGACTCTCCCCGAAGACCCTGGGCATCTCGCGCTTCCACCACAATCTTATACTCAGCCTTCGTCTCTCTGTCCAAGTTTTTGTCCTTTGTGAAAATGAGTCCTGAAAAAAAAAGTGGCCCAACAGGAATTGTGTTATCTGAGGAGCCTTGAGGAAATCTGGATGCTCAGATCGTTCCTAGAGAAAACGTAGGGGACTCCACGATACACCTGAGATTGAGGACCTCAGGACTGTAGCCCACTGCCTCCATACTTTGCCCTGTATGGCTAAAAGCTGGCCAAATGTAGGGTCCAAGTTGTTCCTAGCCAGAGAGAGCCTTATGTTGAGAAATATAAGGCCAGTTGCAGGCTCAGAGTGAGCCTGCTATGATGGATTAGTGATGTCTGCCTTGGTACAAATAGACGTGGTTGGCTGTGCCATGTTTTAGTACTGAGAATGCTGTACTTGATTAATGATGTCTGTCTTGACATACATAGAAGTGGCTACAATTTTTAGTGCTGAGAGAACTGTGATGGATTAGTGATGTCTATCTTGGTGCACATGGAAGTATCAGTTGCACTGTGTATTTGCTCATCTTCTGGAAGACAGTGGGCCTAGCTTGTCTAACTGGCCTTCTTTCATGCTTCCAAGACTCAATACTTACAGTTTTTCAAATGTGTTAAACTGAACCAAATTTGGCCTGTGAAGCCTTCTGTACTTTGCAGACTTGAATCCTTCTGTGATGAACTGCAACCTAGTAGTGTGTAAATAAACCAAACCCCTAACTTAGGAGTATGCTCAGCCAATCACAGCAGCTGTGCTTCAGTTAATCATAGGCTGCCACCTGTTCAAAGCTGTTCAAATAAGGCAGACACCCCAGCTGTAACCAACTGAGCTGTTTCTAGACTGCAGGCTTTTTTTTTTCTTCTGCACTATAAATATCACCCAACTATGTGGCAGCCCTGGGGTTTCTCTGAACTTGTTTGGCTTCTGGGGTGTTCCAATTTGTGAACTGTTCTTTGCAAAATTAAACTTGATAAAATTTAATTGGTCTAAAGTTTTTCTCTTAACAAGGCATGAAAAATTATGCGACATGACTGTGTCTGTGCATAATCTAATTCAGATTTCAGAGCTATTGCACAAAGGACTATGAGCATTCCTATTTTCTGGACAAAGGAAGTAAGGCTCGTAGATACTAATCGACTTGTCCAAGAACTGTAGAGCTGAGTGGCAGTGCAGGGTTCGAATCTGATGTCTCTCAACATGTACAGAGACCTTCCAACTAGCATTTTTGTTGAGTCCTGGTCTCTGCTTGGGTGAAAAGACCCTACTTTTCTTTCTGGACTTGAATGCATGCCTTGAGCACCTGTCTGCTCCCTCTCCTAACCTAACCCAACATGTCTTTATGTGTGTTATGTATTCCTTCCCTGGATCAATGGCTGGTCCCTCTGCATTGGCACCTGCAATATTCATGTCCCCAAATCTCTCCAAATAGGTACCCGCCCAAAAGGGCTAGTCATACAGACCAGAATTATCAATGGCGAAGTGCTCGCTTCCTTTTAGGATTTGGTACATGACAGTGGCGTGGCCAGCCACAGTGGGGTCATCTGCATCCACTGCTGTCACACGGATGATAGAGGTCCCTGTGGAGAGAAAGTTCTGGTGTAGCTGCTCATGAGTGACCCTCACCGCATTCCCTGGTGGGAGTAGATGGGTTTCTGCTGTTCTTCCCACCCAAGCTGAGGGAAGAAAGGTTGCTTTGTGCCAGGGGGGGCGTGTAAGGGTGAAGTACCAACAATGGTAGGGCCTAGTCAGATCAGCCATGAAGGGTATGAAGAGAACAGGTGGTTTGTGTGTTACAGGAAAAATGAAGAGGGGAAGATGTTTGGGTTTGAGAGAGAAACTTAGGAGGGTTCTGGATGATTTTGCCTCTTCTGAAGGTGAGAGAATGTGGGACTGGGAAGGGTATTGGGAAGCCTCCAGAGGGGTGGGGACCACATTTCTCAGCCTCTGGAGTTCTATGGTTCCCTCAGAAAAGTCTGGCCCCAGGGCCCTGTGCACACATCCTGGACACTCTTTTCCTGAACCTTCTGGAAGCAGGATGAGGACAGGCTAGTACCGCCTAAGCCTGTATCTGGTGTGATGACGCAGTCTGGGATCAGGGTCAGGGCCCAGACTATCAGGGTGGTCAGTGCTTAGCATATTATGAGGATCAGAACCCATCTCTGATGATGGTCAGGGTTTCATGTGGGACTAGGTTAAAGGTTAGCCTTTAGGGACAAATTTTGAAATCATGTAAAGAGGCAACACAGCATTACAACCACTTCCTCGAACTTACGGGAGCCTGACTGTAGGCAGTGAGGTGGCTGGTGTGAGGAGTGCCTTCAGGCTGGTTTGAGGAGAGGAGGAGAGAGAGAGAGGGCAGACTAGGCACATACCCACAGCTGACATCTCCGGCACAGATGCGTTGAACACCTGGCGTGTAAACACAGGCCAGTTGTCATTTACATCATGAACCTTGATGGTGAAGTTGGAAGGCTGTTCCAGGTCTACGTTGGTCTCCTTGTCCACAATGAGGGCAGTAAGGAAGTACTCAGTTTTCTTTTCCCGGTCTAATCTCTCAAAGGCATACACATCTCCTGAGTCAGCTCTGACCCGGAAGATCGTGCCAGCAGACTCTCCTCGGAGCACATACTTGGCATTGTTACGGTTCACGCTGGACTTGATCTGGAAAAGACCAGACAACATGAGCTAGGAATGGGAGGTATGGCTGCTTGCATTTGTGACTGTGCACACACGATTGTGCAGGTTTGTGTGCGTGTGTGCGTGTGTGTGTGTGTGTGTGTGTGCACATGGGGATGTCTGTATGCATGTGTGCATGTTTGTGCATAAGACCATAGGTGTAGTGCTGTGTAGGGTCCTGACTGTGACACTGAGGTCTTAAACAAGAACTTTTGACTGGTCACCAGTGAGGTCTTCTTCACCGGGTCACCGCAAGCAGTGATGGGCATTTCTCAGCTGTGCCCAGTGCCTAGAATGGTACCTGGAACCCAGTGAGGCACTTGCCACTGGGGAATAGAGGTTGTCACTGTCCTTTAGAAGACACTGATTGTTACTATCTCATCTGTAAAATGGAGCTAATTGAATTTCTAAGGTTGACTTGCACTCATGAGTAGAGCCGCCCACCTGGAAAGGGGCACCAGGAACCTTGGCTTCCTTTGTTGCCCCATGCAAAAATGGGATACATGCCAGTGATATACTGGAGCTGGCTGATATCAACATGGCTTTGAAGACTTGGCTAGAATTGGAGAATGTGTGTGATCTGGCTGTTAGATGTGGCTATATTAAAAATTAAATGATCTGAACATGCAATGAAATAAGTCATTGTTATGAATGGTTTGTCAACCTAGGACTTGGGCATTTGGAATCAACCTAGGAGACATGTCTCTGGATGTGTCTGTTACGGTTTTTCTAGAGAGCATGAACAGAAATGGGAAGGTCCACCCTGAACGTGGGTGCCATTCACTACCCTATGGACTGGGGACTGAACTGAATAAAAAAGAGACAGTAAATGAAGCAGCCGGATCCATCTCTCTCTGCTTCCTGACTGTGGATGCCGCTGCCAACCTCCCCACCATGATGGATTGTACCTTCAAACTGTGAGCCCGATTAAGCCCTCCCTTCCTGAAGTTGCTTTTGTCCAAGTATTTTCTCACAGCAATAGAAGTGTAACTAATAAAAACATGTTAGAAGCAAAGATACTCAGAATTCATGTTTCTAACTATGTTACTGCATTTAATCACATTCTTTGAGATTATTGTGTCTCCTGTGTGAACATGGTGGCGATACTGAATGGGGTATGGCCACGTACGTCTTGTACTAACTCTGCCTTCAGGGATGCATATCACCATCTATGAAATTGGCAAGTTCTTCACATCTGCACTTTCCCTGCATAGCCAGTTGTCAGACATTTATCAGCACAGCAAGCATTGGTCCCAGTAAATTTGCTTTTGGAATGATGCGTGAAATATTCTCTTCTTGGCAGTTTACAGCATCGAATCCGCAGAACAGACCCCCAGTGAGCTTGTTTAACTCAGGATGTCCTCTACCTCTTAGCCCACTGAGCTGGTTTTCTTTATAACACATGTTACTAGCAGCTTAAGGAAAACCAATGTATGCCAAGCACCTTGTACTGAACATTAATAGGCGAATGACAGTGATTAATGACAGACCCACAAGCCAAAAGATATTGCTGAATATTCCAGTTTTACAACTAGAGGATATTACGTCTATAAGATTATAACATTTCATTAGTTCAAAACTAATGAAGGCTAGAATGACAAAAACTAGCATTCCACTTGAAAAAACAGAAATTGGATGGCCACAAGGTATCCTAGGTATCAAGCATGCTGTAGGATCTACAGACATCACAGAGGTCCCATTCTGGCTCTCCGAACTGAGGCTTACAGTGGTAGGCTGACATTTCTTTCAGGAGGGCAGCGCTGGGGGGATCAGATGGAGCAACGCTCTTGTGTGCAGGTGTCCGGTAATGATTGGTAAGGGGGGGGGGGGGGGGGAGAGCAGAGAGTGGCCGCAAGGTCAAGAATGTTAGCCTCAGGGGAGAAGGAAATTCCAGAAGGGTGTGGACCAATCCCATGAGGTCTAGCAAGTGTCCCTAGAGCTTAACAGTTGTTCAATAATTGGAGCAATTAGTGAGGGGTGACAGCTGGAAGGCCACAAAACCAGATGGCGGAGCACAGAGAAGATCCTGGCAGGTGAGAGGGTAGAAGCATGGAGGGATGACCCTTTCCCTTGAGTAGGCATTGGAGGAGGAAGGCAGGCAGCAGCTAGGACTAGCAGCGATCCTGGAGCAGGGATTGTGGTGTGCAGGGGGCAGGTGGGCCCAATGGGCAGGACAGATAGTGAACAGCTAGACAGGGGCAAGAATCTGTCTGTGTTCCAGCTCTGTAACCTGTGGCGTGTGGGGGCAGTGGGGGAAGAAGGAGACGGATAGTTTGACACCCTGTGCAAGGCCCAGGTTAAGCTGAGACACTGGTCTCTATCAGAACCCGTGGATCTTCGTGAGAGGAGTGGAGCAGAAGCAAGTCAAGTTGGAAATGAACGGAACAGTGTGGGTTTCATGGGTGCCCTTCTCTCTATCGGTATTTTATTCCTTTTCCTCCCATTCCTTTCCCTTCTCTTCCTGTCCCCTCTCTTCCCCTCCCCCATGTCTTCCTTGCTTCCTTCCTTCCTTCCATCTTTCTTCCTCCCTCCCTTCCTCCCTCCCTCCCTTTCTCCCATCCTCCCTTCCTCCTTCCCTCCTCGCTAACTGTATAACCCAGGCTGGCATTAAACTCTCCATCTTCTTGCCTCAGTCTCCATAGCACCAGACTTCTAGCATGCACCACCATGCTTGACCCGTTTTATTTAAATAAACATTAGTTTTTACAACTCTTCTTAGACTTAAAGAAACCAAAGCACCAGTGCACTGAGTTCCTGTGCACCTGCTCCCCTTCACCCCAGCATCACATCTTACATTAGTGTGGTCCCTTGTTACAGCAAGGGGATCAAAACAGGTGAAGTATTATTGATTAACATACATAGCTTATGCAGATTTTTTACCTAATATCCATGTCCGTCAGTCACCCCCACCGCACCCCCCACCCCAAGACGCCTTTCAGGACACCATACAGCATTTAGTTATGTTTTCACAGCTTATTTTGGTTGTGACAGTTTCTGGGAGTTTTATTATTTTTGATGACCTTGACAGTTTGGAGGAGTGCTGCTCAGGACTCTCGTTAGACATCCTTCCATTTGAACATCTCTGTTTTTCTCACCACTGAACTGGGGGTTATGCTTTTGCCCCTCCCCCTTTCTAACATTGTGTTTGGATGGAATGTCTCAATGCCAACAGCTGCCCTGCCCTGGCAGGCTGCTCCCAGCTGGCTTCTATTGTCCATCTGGGTTTATAAACAAAAGCTCCAGACTTTGACCTCGATAAACACGCACTTCCTTCAGATTGTGTCCTCGGAGTCACGAGAGGACCCTTGGAGTCCCGTGTTTGTGTCTCCTTCGTACTCTTGTTTTAAGGAGGGTGGGGATCACATGTGGTTCCTCTACTCCTCTAGCCCTGTGCTAGGTACCGAGTAGGTTCTGTCATCACAAGACACAGACCATCAGTCACCCCTCCAAAGCTTATCCTGTTTGTCATTGGCCACCACTTTCTGATAGCCTTTCCTGAATCAACCTTCAGATTTCTCTCAGGATTAGCCATTCTCTTCCGAGGATGATTCATGGCCAGTTATCCCATTGGGAAAGCCATAATTGGGCTATGGCATTTCCCTCTATGACACAGGACTCACTGTGTAACTAGATGTGCGTCTTTCCTTCTGCCTGGTCAGGTGGCAGCATTTACATCACTCGGAGAAAAAAGCCATTATTGGAAGCCAGACCAGCCCGGTGCCTAGTCAGCTGGCTGTGGGCGGGGCTGTTAGCAGACACTTCCCAGATGACTCCATCTATTTCCTTTAGCTGGAGTCAGGCAGGCAATTCTGGTGCCCTGTCCAGACTTGTGCCTCACATCGAAGGTCCTTTTCAGCCTGTTTCTCTACCACCAGAACGCTCCCATCCCTATCGTTTGTGGAGTTCTCTGTCTGATACATGCTGTTTCTCTAGATCTCAGATTTTTAAACTGCAGTCCTCAACTTCCTGTGAGGTTACATGCCTAAATGTAGGAGTTGTGAAAAAATTGGCAACACTGAATGATTTCTTGATACACAATGACCAAAAACTAATTCATAATCCAATGTGGGATGGTTTTTCTGGCAATACTTGCCTGTATTGTATCATGAAACTTCACTGCTGCCTTGGTTCTCAACACACAACATGTGCACTAGGCATTGTGTGTGGCATCATGTCACACAACACCAGTGAGTGACACCTGAAACACTTGGCTCAGATTTGAGACTACCGTATAGGCTACAGTGATTTTACTATGCATATAAAGCTTTCTGCTCTTATAGAAACTGATAAAAAAAGGAGACCTTTATATCCTTATAGGATATAATTATATATATATATATGTATTATATAATTGTAGGAGTTTTATATCTATATATATGGATATATATCCTTATATAATATTATCTTCTAAATACAGTCCATTGTGTAGCCTTGGCTGTCCAGGACCTCATTATGTAGACCAGGTTGCTCTGAACTCACAGGGATTCACTTGCCTCTGCCTCCTGAGTTCTGGGATGCAAGGTGTGTGCCACCATGCCTTGTAAAATAGACTAACGTTTTTCTGCCATCATTCCTCAGCCTATACAAGTCATATTAGTGTGTCTTTGAGTTAGGTTATGTCAGAAGAGTTAATTTTAAAATTCTGCTTGAGTTGTTGGCTTGAGTTTCATTAAAAATAGTTGAATTCATTTTATCTTTGAATTAGAACAGAATTTCCAAAATGGTCCTAAACATACTTCTGCCATTTTGTGCTGTGTTTTTATGCAAAGCAGTGTTCTTACACGAACGGTTATAGAATCAAAATATTGAGCCAGGGTAGCTCACGCCTTTAACACCAGCTCTCTGGAGACAAAGACAGGCAGATTTTTGTGAGCTTGAGGCCATCCTGATCTACACAGTGAGTTCCAGTTCAGTCTGGGCTAAAAGTGAGACCCTGTTAACACACAGATAGACAGACAATAGACCAACACATCTATTCTGAAAAACACTGAATCCAATATGCTTTATGACTATAGTATCAAATATCCATCCAAGGTTTTGTTTTATTTTGTGTGTGGGTTCATGTCTATGTGGGGTGGAGGTGAGGGAGTGGATATACATGCACATGTGTGTGCATATGTGTGCAGGACAGAGGACAACGTGGATGTGTTTTTCTGAGGCATTGTCCACCTTTTGGGGGTTATGAAATTGATCTGTTACTGGCCTGAAGCTTTCCAAGTGGGTTAGGCTGGCTGGCCCCTAAGCCCCAGGGACCTGCCTATCTCTGCCTTCCCAGTGTTACATTGTAAACAAATACTACCACACTTAGCTTAAGACTCAATTATTTATGCAAAAATAAATAAGTGCATCAATATCATTATTATGTAAATTTGTTTTAATTTTAATATGTGGATAAAGTTATATGTATACCAAAGAATTGTCTAAAAATGAATTTATGATTTATTATCAGTAAGTGTTTGCTTTGTATGCCTATTTTATGTATCTATATAACTGGTTGTATAAAAATTCCTTAGGCACAGAGAGTTAGTTGGCCTCCTCTAGGCCCAGGTAGAGGGTGGTAAATTATTTCTGTAAAGGGCCAGAGAAAACAGTTTTGGCCTTTTGGATTGTATGGTCTTGGTCATAGTTACTCAGTGCTACTATTATAACATGAAAGCAGTCATGGACAATTAGTAACTTAATTCCAACTTAGTTCCGATAAAACTTTATTCATAAAACCGGGCAGAGGGCAGACGTCTGTAGGGATTACTATCCATGAGAGTGGTGAGCACATTTCTGCCAAGTGCTGTTTTCTTAGCACTCAGTGTAGTGCTTGGAGCTGTTTATTCTTCCTGTAATGCATTGACCTGGTTGGTCTTACAGCTGGTGTGTGTATTCAAAGAAGTTGACATGGTGAGATTTCAGTGCTCTCAGAAGCTTTCTTCTTCCAGATAGCTCTTAAAATGCTTAATTCATTGACCTCTCATTGCGTGTGAAATCCCACTATGAGGGTTAATCCTTTGAATTAGAGTGGATGATTTTGATGTCTCTGACAATTTGACATGGTAAGAATGTTCACCACTCATTTAGATTGTCTTCAAGATCTTGGAACATGGACTTGTGTGGGTCATATTTTAGAGATGGACTGTGAAGACCTTGACACTACCTCTCCAGAGGACAGACCTGGGTCAAACACCTCATGATAGGGGATTAGTTAGGCTAGCCTTGAACTCTTGATCACTCTTGATCTTTCTGCTTTGGTCTCTTGAATGCTGGGATTATAGGTTTACTCACTATGCTTGATGAAAAGTTTTGTTTTGTTGTTTTTTTGAGACCAAGAGCCTAAGACCAGGGTTGACAAACTGGGGCCTGGGTGATCAGCATTGTCACCTGTGTGACTTTGTAGAAGGCTGCTCAGACCTTTCTTGATCTCTCAAGTGGGAACATTGAATGCAGCTTTAGCTGATTCTTCCCTTAGTCCTGAGCCCTCAGGCCAGGCTGATCTCCTCAGCCTTGGCATAGGGTGGCCTTCTTAGTGATTTCTCCTCTGCAGAGCAAAGTGTGAGAGAAAGTGAGCCATGATGCTCACGGCTGCCTTTACCACAGACGCATCCCTCACCACAACCATCATTTCTCTCTTTCACTCTCCTTCATTGGGATCACCTGCCACCATCACTATCACCACATTTCCACAATCACCACTATTCCCACCTTCTCCATCTCCTTCACTGTCACTACCATCACCATCATTACCACAATCACCACCTCTACCATCTACTCCTTTCCCAACCATCACATCCATCTGCACCATTGAATCGACATTACCACTGCTGTCTCTGAGGTAATGGCTTCCACTTTTGTGGTGGTTTGAATAGGAATGTCCCCCAGAGGTTCATATATTTGAATGCTTAGGGAGTAGCATTATAAAGTGTTCTTGGAGTAGTTGTAGCCTCGTTGGAGGAAGTATGCCACTAGAGTGGGCTTTGGGCTTCAAATGATCAAGCCAGGGCCAGTCTCTCTCTCTCTCTCTCTCTCTCTCTCTCTCCCTCTCTCGCTCACTCCCCCCCCCCCCCACTGCGGTCTGCAGATCCAGATGTAGAATTCTCAGCTATGTCTACAGCACCGTGTCTGCCTGCATGCCACCATACTTCCTACCATGACAGTAATGGACTGTAAGCCAGCCCCAGTTAAATGTTTTCCTTTATAAGAGTTGCTTTGGCCACGGTATAGGACAACTCTCATCTCTCCTCATTCCCTTCACTAATACTGTGACTTGAAAGTGAAATGACTCCCATAGGCTTATGTGTTTGGACACTTAGTGCTCAGCTGGTAGCACTGTTTTATAAGGTGGTAAAATTTTTAGAAAGAAGAGCCTTGCTGGAGCAAGTGGATCATTAGGGTGGGCCTTGGGGTTTAACAGCCTGGCCCTACATCCTGTCCATTCTCTGCTTCCTGACTTGAGGACACATTGCAACAGTCTTCCTCACATTTGAGCCATCATGCCTTCCCTGATGTGATGGACTATATCCCTTCCTATACTGTGAGTCAAAGTAAACCCTTCTTCCTTTGAGATGCTCCTTATGGGGTGTGTTGAGGAAAGGATAATCACACCACAATCCACAGACTGAGAGAAGTTAGATAGAGAGGAGCGGTCTATGGGGGAAGCATGGATCTCCCTGGGAAGGGGACATAGAATAGATTTTGTGGATGGACTGGGGCAGGTGGGGATCAGAACAGGAGCGATCAGGTCATGGAGGGAGGGATGGAGGGAGAGAGTACTGGGAGAGACGGACTGGACTAGGTGAGCATTTAGGAGGCAATGTGGAAACCTAGCGCAGTGGAAATTTCCTGAAAGCTCTGAGGGTGACCCTAGTAAGGACTCCTAGTAATGGAGGATAAGGAGCCTGAACTGGCCATCTTCTGTAACCAGGCTAGGCTCCCAGTGGGGGAACATTTACATCAACCCAGCCACAAAACCTATGACCTACAACCAGTCCTGCCTGCAAGATGCGCTGGGGCAGTGGTGGCTCAGAGCTTGTGGGAGTGGCCAGTCAATGGCTGGTCAAATTGAGGCCCAAGCCACGAGAGGGAGCCCCTGCCTGACACACTGCCTGGATGGGCAGGGTCTGGAAGCTGGATGGCTCAGAGACCTAAGGTAAAACCAAACAGGACTGGCAAAAAGAAAAAAAAAGTCAATGAAATGATTCCTAATGATATTCTGCTATACTCATAGATCAGTGCCTAACCCAATTGCCATCAGAAAGGCATCATCCAGCAGCTGATGGGAGCAGATACAGAGACCCACTGCCAAACACCAGGCAGATCTCAAGGAACCCTGCAGAAGATGAGGAGGAAGGATTGTAGGAGCCAGAGGGATCAAGGACACCAGGAGAACAAGGATCACAGAATCAACTAAGCAGGGTTCCCAGGGGCTCACAGAGCCTGAATCCGCAATCATGGAACCTGCATGGGTCTGCACTAGGTCATCTGCATGCATGCTGTGGTTGTGTAGCTTGGTGTTCTTGTGGGACTCCTAACAGTGGGTGTGGGGTGTCTCTGACTATTTGCCTGCTTGTGGGACCCGTTACCTCCTACTGGGTTGCCTCATCCAGCCTTCATATGGAAGTTTATGCCTGGTCTTATTGCCTCTTGTGATGTCGTGTTTGGTTGATATCCCCGGGAGGCCTGCTCTTTTCAGGAGGGAAATGGAAGAGGAGTGGATCTGGGGGAGAGAGGATGGGGAGAGAAGGGTGCAGTGAGGAGGTTTTGTATGAGAGAAGAATAAAGAAAGAAAAAAAGCAGAGAAAGAAATGGGAAAGTAATACAATATTAGTGACCGTCACGGTCACTAATACCACCACCCATGATCATGAGACTCTGTGTCTTGGCCTGGGGTAAGGCAGTATTTCCTGATAGAAGTATGTAGCAGAGGAGATGGGTTCACTAATGACACTCAGGAATCAAAGGGAGAGAAGAGGGCCCATATCTCCTTCAAGGGAACATTCCTAATGACCTAACTTTCTTCTCCTAGGTCTTGCTCTGAAATATTTCACCATCCCCATGGGGGCCACAACCGTGTGCACATACATCAACTTCAGAGGCAATTTTGGGAGTCATTTCTCTCATTCTGTCATGTGAGTCCTGAGGATTGAGCTCAGGTTGTCAGGCTTGATGGCCAGTGCCTTTGCCCACTGAGTCATCTTTCTGGTCCATAAACAAGCAAACAAAACAAACAAACAAATAAATGTTGTGTGCATGTATGTGAGGGCAGGTGTGTGTGTGTTCTCTCCTGCCACATTTGAACTCAAGTTATCAGGCTTGTACAGAACCACCCTCATCTGTTGACCCAGCTTGCTAGCCCCATATGATAACATTCTGGCTCTTACTACCAAGGGCTCATGTTTGTCTCCCAACATTGTGGATTTAACCCATCTTCAAGAGTCCCTACAGTAGCTACAATTCCTGCTTTGCTGACAAGAAATGTCTTCTGAGACTCAAGGAAGCTTCTGAGCTTTTAAAAATAAAAGCCAAGCTACATACTCCAAGATACAATGGGACAGGACAAGCATTCCTGTCCCATAAGGGAGAAAGTGTGATGGTGAGTGTTAATTGACAACTTGACTGGATCTACAATCACTCATGAGACAAGTTTCTGGGCTCACTTGTGAGGGATGTGTATGTCAGGATAGCCTTTGGGCATGCTTTTGAGGGACTGTCTTGTTTTTAATTGAGAGAGGACTACTCACCCATTGTGAGTGGGACCAGCCCCTGGGCAGAGGTCCAGGATTGTATATAGAAGAGAAAGCGAGCTGAGTAAGCATCCATTGCTTTGTTCTTGACTGTGGATGTAATAGAACCAGCTGCATTAACCTCCTGCTGCCTTGACTTCCCCTGGATGTCAATCGACTGTACCCTTGAAGCCTGAGCCAAAATAAACCCTTTCTCCCTGAAATTGCTTTTGTCAGAATACTCCATCACAGAAAACATAAAAGAAACCAAGACAAAAAGGAAGAATTGGACTCAAGTATGATAGAAATCTAGCAAGGAAAACATTGAATCTTAGAGTTCCATTTCTGACATCTTGAGTCCAAGGCATAATGATGTAAGATCCAAAGGCCTTAGGCAGCCTGTCCCCTGTGGCCTGTCTGTTTGCAGCCTCCATGATATCCCCCTTGATCTGGATCTACTTCTGCTTTTCTGGCATATCTAACTTTTTGGAATCTCTATTAGAGATTCACCTTCATTTTCTCAGATTCGGAGACCATCTTCTCAGGGGATGCCTTCACTGACTCCATAACTGCCATGCTATCTGACCTTCCAGGTTTCCCTTTGAAATTTTGGTAGAAGCCTTTGTGACTCCATAACTGTTACATCTGCATACCCACACACCAACTTCATGAAAATGATGCCCAGGTACAACACTGACTCCAGAAATAGCCAGGCCATCTCAGATCATGAGCACAGTGGCCTCTGAGTGTCTGATGGGTTAAACACAGAGGAAATGATTCCATAGTCAGTCCTGTAAGTGTAGGGGCTCTGGAGCTCTCTTCTCAAACGAGTCTTTGGACCTGAGATGGATGGTGTCTTGCTGATTCCTGAGGTACCCTAAGAGCAGCTTTCCTATCATCCTGTTGTAAAGTATTTGGTTTGTTTTTAATGCACTAATTTAAAGGCTCACAACTAAGAGCATGCCTTTAATCTCAAAAGGCTGTGTAGCACTGAGCCTGTGGAAAGGGAGAAGAACATGGTGGAAAACCCGTGGCAGAGCTAGTCTATTCACTTCATGGTGTCTGGGAAGCAGAGCTTGTGTGGTGGGGGGATTGGAGTCCCAATATCACCTTTGGGTGCACACTGCTGATGACCTCCCACTAGGCCCTACTCCCTATAGCACCACAGGGTGACAACACATTTAGCACGTGACCTTTGGGAGGCGTCTTAAGATCCAACTCAAAAACACTGTTACCTCCTCATTCAGATTACTGTCACCATACTGTGACTTCCATTACCTTCTTCTTTTCTATCACCACCATGATCATTGTTACCACCATCATTACCACTATGGCTACCTCCATAACCTCCTCACCTTCCCCTTTACCATCACTGCTGTTCTCACCATCATCAGATCATCATGACCATCACCTACCATCACAACGATCATCACGACCGTAACCTCCCTTCCCTTCTACTCTAACTGTGACGGTCATCATTACCACTACCACCACCACCTTTATTCACCACCATCACGGCTACCACCATTACCGCTAACTCCCTCACTTCCCCTTCACTATCATCGTGACAGTTAGTATAACTATCTCACCATCATTATCTTTATTATCACTGACATTACTCCCGCCATTAGATTACTGTGACAAGCACCTTATCACCACCACCATCATCACCCTTGCTGTCACTATCACCGACACAACCACTAACTCCCTCACCTTCTTTACTATCACTGCTATTACCTCTACCACCACCACCACCACCACCACCACCACCACCCATCAGCTTCCTCACCTTCCTATTCATCCATCACCACCACCATCCCTATCACCACCATGACCATCACTATCACTACCACCACAATTAACTACATTGTCTTCTTCTCCACTACCACCAACATCACAACATCACTTCTTCTCCATTACCACCAACATCAGAATCCTGCCACTGCCCCCACTGTTACCATCCCCACTACCAACACTGCTGGCACCCACCACCACCACCACCACCACCTCCCTCACTGCTACTTCCCTCAGTTTCCCATTTTCCATTAGCACTGCAGTCATCGTTGTCACTGACGCCATGAACTTCCTCACCATCCCTTTCGCCATCACTGCTAACATTATCATCATCACATCACTATCACCAGCATCCCTGCCACCATCACCGTTACTACCTCCCCTCACATTATTGTCCACCCCCTCACCTTCTGTTCTGTTCGGAATGGGAAGTGTTTCCCAGAGGCTCATTACCTGAGCAGTTATTTTCACTATGGTGGGGGGAGCACTACGGGACATAGTGGAAGTGGAAGTGTGTCCCTGGGGGTGGGCTTGGAGGAGTTATAACCTTGCCTCATTTACTGTTCTCCCTCTGCTTCCTGTGTCAGGGGAAACGGGACCAGCCAGCTTCTTGTGCCTACTGCCACACCGTGCCCTCCCTCCCACAAGGGACTCTATCCCTCTGGACAAGTAAGCCAGAATAAACTCTTTCTTTCTTGAGTTGTTTTTGGTCATGATATTTTTGTCACAGCAACAGAAGAGAAACTAATACAACTTCCATCTTACAATCACTGCCGTTATCATCATTACCACCACCATCCTCACTACCATCCCCACCCCAGCCACCATGACCACCAACCCCCTCCCCTTTATTTTCACTCTCAAAATTACTATCACCAAGACTACCGACACCATTATCACCATCACCACCTACTTTATTCCCCCCTCACTATTCCTACCCACCATCCCCATCTCTATTACCATCAATACCATCACTTTCCTCTTCCCTGTCACAACTACAGCACGGTTGTCATGGTCACCATTATTACCACCATGTTCACCACCTCCACCACCTCCATCTTGGCTGCTGTCACCCTCCATTGACAACCACTCCTGTATTCATCACCATCTGTGCTACAGTGGCCGTGACTACGGTCAGGTTGTTGATAACTTCCATCACCCCGGAGCCCAAGGCTTACCTTTCCCACATAGTGGGGCAGTGAGCTGTTTTTCTCCTCATCTATATGCATTTGATTCCAAATCCAGGCTCTCTTCTGGCGCTGGTGGACAGGCAGCTTGCCGGGGGTGTGTAGCTGGGGAAGGTTAAAGTCTGCCACTGCTGCCACTGCCAGCAGGCCCAATAGGGTACCCAAAGCAGCAGCCAGCTCCGTTAGCCTCCGCATCCTTCCAGGAGGAAGTGATCTGAGGAAAGAGGATAGACAATGTCAGGGTACAGTGGCCACCGTCCTAGGGAATGAGAGGTTCGCTCTAGGAACCAAAGTTTCTTTGCTGCCCTCCTCCTTTATCTGTCACTCAGTTGATACCAGCAGAACCAGACTCTTGTCTACACGGGGAAGGCAAGCCCACAGATTATTTCTCCTTACGCCTACATAGGCTGGCATGAAAGCAGGCACAGGAGTATGAGATCCGCAGGAGGCTGGAAAGGACACCTGGCATACAGATGCTCATGCTCGCAAAGCACCACAGGGGCACTCAGATTATTGCCATTTTACAGATGAGGGAACTGAGGCATAGAGAGGTCATCTTCACCTTTGATTAAATGGTGCAGCTGAGAATGAAGCCTGGACATTGACCACAATCAGTCACCTTCATTGAGAGCTCACTATTGCCTGGTTCTGTTCTAAGAGCTTTGGACACACTATCTCATTTACTCTTCCTCCCAACTCCCAAGGTTGGTGTAATTGTGACTCTCATTTTACAGATGGACTGAGACACATAGACAATTAGTAACCTCCCCGAATCACCCAGACTGTAAGGAACAGAGCCAAGACTTGGACTAAATCTGTGTGGCCCCAAATTCCAGCTCTTTCCTGATGCCTTCCGTGTCCCAGCAGCTGCTCTGGGGTAGATTTAAAGGCTCCTCCAAGCATCTCTCCAGCACACTTCAGCCTGAAAGCCCCTCTAGCATTGATACTGCCTTCAGGAAGCTCCTAGGAATCCCAAACATTTTAATCTGGGGGTTAACCCCTCAGTCTAGGACTCACAGGTGATGGCCAGAGGTTAGCCCCTTGGTCTAGAACTCACAGGTGATGGCCAGAGGGGGGGGGCTGGGTGGGAGTTGAGAGACTGTGTGTGCACAGGTTGGCTTCATAATTTGTGGGTCCAACGTAAAACAGAATTGTGCGTCTTTGTTTTTTTAAATAAGGAATTTTGAGATAAAGATGGAAGAATTTTAAACCACAGAGACCCCCTTGAAGTGAGGGCCCTGTGCAACTATACGGGCTGTGCTCTTTGGAAGGCCACCTGTAGGCTCGGAATGTGGGTCACCCAGAGATCAAGTCTCGCCTCTATTCTAAGTTTCAAGAATGGAAAATCTCCAGTGTCTTGTGGTGGTGGAGGCCATGCCTGTGGCCTGGCTTCTCAGCCCTGACCTCCCCTGCCACCCATCCCGGGTCCCTGTGTCACTGACCTGCAGTTCCTAGGATGGTATGGAGGAAGAAAATGTGTGCCTGGAGAGAGCTGAGAGCCTTCAGGGAGCTGAAAGGCATGGCCTCCTCCCCTACTATTGAGGGAAGGCGTGAGCCCTGTGCATCACAGGAGGTTTGCAAACTCTAGTAACATCATCTCTGGACCATTGGCGCCAGACTGGCCTCAGCAAGGGCTGGGCTGTCTGTGCTGACCTTAACACCCATGGTTCCTTCCCCTCAGCTCCTCCAAGTATGTCCTAGAAGGAAGTGGACTCCAGTATCCTAGAATGGGGCCCTGGATACAGGTGCTATGTGCCTAGGGGAAGCTCTCTCTCCCCAGACCTTGTCTTATTCAACCATCAACAAAGGGGTCTGCCTAGAACATTCTGGGGGCCCTTGGAATAAGATGCCAGTCAGGAGGAAGGCAATGAACAAAGGGGGTGGGGCAGGGCAGTGGAGGCAGAAGACCCGCCAGGAATCTGGTCTGACTCAGGGGGGGTGTAGTGTGACCCTCTGCCTCCGCCTTACAGGCATACTATGTGAGTCATTTCCTTCTTTGCCCGGGGAAGAACTGCCAGGCACGGGGTTTTCTGTTCCCCTCAAGTAAGAAGTGACTAGGAAATGGAAAAGTAATATAGTAGGAAGTGAAACAGAGAAGGAAGGGAAGAGTTCTCAGGCCTGGGGTAAGCAGAGGACGAGAGCCTAAACTCTGCGCTGCTGAGGGTGAGCGCCTCTACTAGTCCATAGAGCACAGCTTCGAGATGGGAAGACCTGCCCTGGAGCTGTTCCCCACACTGGGACCAACAGGAAGATAAGACAGTGGGAATCCCATTGGGAGACGAAGCTGTGAGGAGGAAGTGGCCATCAGAGACCGGGAGGCCACGGGTAGCCTTTCAGAGATGGTTTTATTGTATTTTGTGGCACTGGGGGTGTAACCAGGGGCCTCGTGCATGCTAAGCAAGTGCAAAATCACTGAGCCACACTTCCAGCCCTTGCAGAAAATTATTTAAGACTACGCCTGAGTGTTAGTCCTAAGGAGGCCACAGGGAAGAAGAGGATTTCGGGACGCAGCATCAGCAGCAGTGAAGCACCAATTTAGAAGAGCAGTTACCATGTCTGAGGAACCAGTGATGTCCCCTGGGTCAGACAGAAATGAGCAGCAAGGGCCAAGGCACTGGAGAGGGGCTACATCAGTGTGGTGGGTGAATGATATCCTTTAAATACCCATGTCCTATACACTGGAACCTGAAAGGTCGCCTTACACAGCTAAAGGGACTCTGGGCAGATATGCTTAAATGGAGGATCTTGCTTGAGGCTTGAGATGGGGAGTTGATCCTGGACTACCCAGGATAATCCCAGGGTTTTTTGAAGATAGAGGCAGGAGGGTCAGATTCAAAAGTAAGATGTAGTTAGGCCTGGTGGGACAGGCCTGTTATTCCAGCTACTTAGGTGGCTGTGGTAGGAGGGTCTCAAGATAAAGGTCTTCTTTGGCTACAGAGTGAGTTCAAGGCCAGCCTGGGCAACCTAGGGAGACCCTGTGTCGTAAATAAGGATGTAGCTCAGTTGGTAGACTGTTGCCCATTATGCACAGAGCCTGGGCTTTATCTCCAGCACCATGCAAATGAGCAGCATTTGGAAGGTTCAGAAGTTCAAAGGTCACCCTCAGCCACGTAGGAAGCTGGAGGCCAGCCCAGGACACATGAAACCTTGCCTCAAAAATAAAGTCAAATAAAATAAAATGTAAAGAGAGGGCTCAGGATGCAGTTATACAGTAGGGCACTTGTCTCGAATATGTGAAGGTCTGGAGTCCAGCACCACAAAAAGATGTGGTGAGTCTCATCTGAGGTGCTGAGAAACTATTTAGCTAAGTGACACAAATGGCCCCTGGAGCTGGAAGAGGTCTGGGCATGAGTTCCTTGCGAGGCCCGGAGAGGGGTCACAACTCTGACTTCAGTCCTCTGTGATCCATTTCA
The DNA here is from genome assembly GCA_902168425.1 of Peromyscus attwateri. Classification (NCBI taxonomy): domain Eukaryota; kingdom Metazoa; phylum Chordata; class Mammalia; order Rodentia; family Cricetidae; genus Peromyscus; species Peromyscus attwateri. The sequence goes on along the minus strand of CABHPP010140622.1, from coordinate 7,889 downwards.
GACTCCTGGCTTTCAGAACTGTAAAGCGATACATAAATAAACACATGCGGCTTTAAGCCCTCAGATTTGTGGTAGCTTGTCACCATCATCGGAGGATTATGGCCTGCTTATCGTACTTGTTCCTGAACAGACAATCCTTAAGTGGCACCTGCCTAGAATCCCAGGACTTAGGAGGCTGAGGTAGGATGACTGCCAGAAACTTGAGGCCAGTCTGAGCTACACAGCAAGATCTGGTCTCAAAAGAGCAATAACAATACTCCACCCAATCATTTTCTGAGAGTTTGTGTAGATCATTTTGTCTCCCAGATGCCCTCCTTGCCCTCACCAACCTCTGCTCTGAACCCCAGAATTTCCCCTGGGACTCCTAGCCTTGGCCTTGGCCTCCGGCTGTGTTTGGCCACAAGGTATCCAGTGAGTATTATGGTTATGGGAGGAGAGAACTAGGCCACTTCTTCTCCATCCCTCTGGTCTCTCTTTCCCTTTGTGGTTGCACCCTCCATCACACCAGCTCCTAGTGGGCAGCATCTGTGGGATTTAGGCTCTGGGCTCTGGGCTCCAAGAGTGTCTTCCCTTTTGCCCCATCAGCCCTGGAGACAATAGCTTCCCTCCATTGCTGGTCTCCGGGTGCTTCCTCAAGGTCCCTGTGGCCTCCCCCTGCCCCATAACCCTGGCTGGCAGTCCCTTCATAGAGCCTACACTGGACGTTGAGTTGGACATTAAGCTCCCTGCAGGGACTTTGCACGGCACAATGAGCAAACATGGTTTCTTACTGGGACCTGTTGGAATGAGTGAAGGGTTCTGAGGGCTGACAACAGCTGTCAGTCACAGGAGGACTTTTTTTATATTCGACTTCAGTGAAGCAGAGGTCATTGGCTCATAGGGGACACCCGCCTGTTGGTGGGCTTTGGCTGGCCATGCCGAGTTCTCAGCTGACTGTGTCCAACAGAGAGGTCTTGCTGTGAGCCCTTGAAAGAAAGCCTCTGTTCTACAAGGTCACCTGTAAGTTCCCCACCTCTAGTAGGAATGGCCTTTGCTCTCACAGCATCCCTTACATCAGGAGACAGGGAGATCTGCTCCCTCAGCTCTCTTGTCAGTCAGCTGTGGGCAGAGCCATGGAGTCTGGGCCCTTGGGAGGTGGGATCGTGTAAGGCTGTCTCCTTCCCAAAGCTGGGGTCTGGGGTGTGGCGTGGGCTGGCCTCCTTGAGCATGTTATCTGATTTAAACCTTGCCACAACCCTTCAAGGCAACTACCAGTTGTCCCTTTTTTCAAATGAGGAAGGGAAGGCTCCATGGAAGCTCAGGCTAAAATAACCCTTGTAGCATCACCTCTAGCTCCAGCAACACTTATCATAATAACAGTTTTCAGTGTTTGGCTTTCAGAGCTATCTCTGCATTTAAATTTCACATTCTCCCCAGCACGTCCAGGATACAGAAATTCTCATTCCCATTTCACAGATGAGGACATCAAAGTCTAGAGATTGCCCATCGCACAATCTGCCTTCTTTTAAATTTTGACCTTCTGCATACGGCCTCAGAGGCGGACTTTCTCAGGTGACTTTCTAGTCCAGTAGCCATACTTATTTGAGTCTATTGCCTTTAGTGTTAGCAATTTAGCAGAGGGGAAGGGTTTTGTAGGACAGCCATTGTCCCCTCCTCCTGTCCAGGAGCTAGGAAGGCTGTAATCTCACTGGAAATAAAATCTCCTAAGTATTTGACACTGTCCAGGTGACACTCTCTTTATCCCCCTGGCTTCTTACCAGCTTCAGAAATGCTTAGACTGTCTCTGGGTGGGATCACAGCACCAATGACATTTGGAAGGGTTGAGGACTGGGGATTTCTATGCTGAGCATCCCAGTTGGACACCTGGAAACTTGTGTGAACACAGTGGCTAGGGGACAGGAAGTGCCTAGTGGCTCAGCTGTGGGTGTGGGACCTTCAGGGGTTGCCCATATTCCTTGCCATCCTTTGCCATTCCTTGCCATGATGCCCCAGCTCTGGGGCCATGTTCATGATGAATTCCAAAAATATGACAGTGCCTGCCCTGCCTTCCGTCAGTCTAAGAATGCCAAGAAGATCCCAGATTCGAAGACAAAGAATGTGCCAATGTGGAGCATAGCCCAGGACAGGGGACACGAGTCTCTGAGAGCCTGAATGTGGCTGACCTCAACTCTGCCCTGATAGGTAAGGATCTTGGGGGCTCTTGGAGTCTGTATCTAGAGTGGCCATGGTTCAAGGTACCCAGGCCAGAGTCTGGGGACTGAGAGGTGGCTCTGGAGGCCAAGCTGACTGGGCATCTGAGTAGGACGGGACAGGGCCCCGTGGCTCTGTCTGCTGTTCTCTGGGTTCCCTTTGAGACTCCAAACATAGTCCTAGCTGTGAGACCTTAACTCCAGGACCTCCTATTCCCACCGGCTTGCTGTTCCTTCCTATCTAGGTCATACAACATCACTTCCTCAGGAAGCTCAGAGAGCACAAGATTACACAGTCACTCGCAAGCTAGCACATACCTTACCGAGGCCTCTGTGTCTGTGGACCCATGGGAAGGTGGGCACGAACCACACCATACACAAACATGAGAAGTGTGCTGGGAGGAGAGGATTTAAGAAGCTGTAAGAGGGTGTGTGTGGAGGGACAGAACTGGCATGCAGCCTGAGTCCCAGAAGGAAGCCTTTTTTTCTCATTCATCCACTGTGGGAGATCAGGCAAGGTCCCCCTTCCCCCTTGTTCCCATTTGTCTCTAGGACTTGGCCTCAAAGGGGATGTGAGCTGGGCTCAACCTTGAATCTACAGATCACAGGCAGAAGGAAGGCTTCAGACACCGCCGAAGAGGGGCTGTGGAGGAGCTGGAGTGTCTCTGGGGCTCCCTGGGACTAGGTTCTGGCTTTGTAGCTGAACAGATGTAGGACATTTGGCTCCAGCTAGAGCCCCTCAGCGGGGTGTAAGGCCAGTGTCTTGGGCTTGTCCTCCCCTGCCACAGGCATCTGATAGGGCCTCGCTTAAGCCTGAGTAGATTCTAGCTGCCAGGTTCTGGCTTTGGGGAGGCTGTTCACTATCCTGGAGGGCTCTGGGAGTTAGGAAAACTAACTAACTAACTAGCTAACTAACTAGCTAACTAACTAATTGTCCTCTCTCTCTCTCTCTCTCTCTCTCTCTCTCTCTCTCTCTCTCTCTCTCTCCCTCCCTCCCTCCCTCCCTGGAGCCTCATATCCTTCAAGGAGCCTGTGTAAGTCCCCAGTGGCCCTGGATATAGGCATTTTCCCACAGCACCTCTACAAAGGTGACTCCTGAACAAGGCCTCTCCTCTAGCTGGTCTATGGCCTTCAGTGAGGACAAGGGCTGGATCTGGCAGCTAAGTGGAGCCCCAGGGAGGGCCTCTGAGGACGGAATGCTCAGCCCCACCCCAACCCCCTACAGACTGTGGACTCCAGCCTGGAGGCCTGGGTCAGGGATGAGGGGCAGGGCGGTGGGCGGAGATGGCTCAGAACATGTAGGGGGTGTGCCTGAATGTTCAGTGGCTTTGGAGCCTGAGCGCTGTGTGTGGCCCTGGGCCGCTCTTGCCTGCCTACCCCACGCTTTGAGCCTCAGCTAGGACAGGAGTGGGATCTAAAGGTACAAGCACCCCCTTCCCCCGCCTTCTCCAGTGATTCCTATACTGCCTTCCTGAGGGCCCATGTTTGCAAATGGGTTTTGTCAGTGTGGGCATCGGGAGGATGGGACGGTGAAGCCCATCAGCTATGAGCTGGCCCCGTGAGGCTCTGTCCTCCTTTGTAGCTCAGTTGAGCCCTCCCAACCCAAGGCATCCTAAAGGTTTCTAGAATGCACAATGCTTGTCCTATACCCAGCATGCTGGGGTGCCCCTCCCTAGCTTTGTTCCCTGGGTGAATGCAGCCCCAGGTCACCTCCTCCATGCAGTCTTCCGATTGCCACCAGCTCCCAGCCCAGCCTCTGCTTCCTAGCCTGAGCGTTCTCTGCCCTGAAACATTCTGGGTCCAACTCTATGCTTCATCCTAGCGTCCAGGTCTGGAACCTGAGGGTGTGGACCCTCACCCCCCCTCCCGTGACTCAGTCTCCCATTCTGAAACTGCTTTCCGTTCTCCTTTCACTCACACGATTTAAAAACCAACATGCATATTTGCAGATAGCACCAGGGGTGGTCAGAGCAAACACCATCTGTGGTTTAACTGAGAAAAGCTCTAGCTTCTTTCCAAATAGGCCTTCTAACAGCCATCACATTGCTAGATCCCATCTAGATTTGATTTTTCAGGACAATGAGATCATCTTTCATACATGTCCCCAGAGAGGATACACATACCCCTGAGCAGTGAGCCTCTTAAGGCATGGCAGCCACACTAGATCTCATAGGCTGCTGCTACTCATCTCTTCCCACACCCATGGCAGGCATCACTAGGCAATCACAGTGATGTCTCCCTGTCTCCTGTGGACAGGCTCAAGCATCAGGCAGAGGACTCCCAACTTAGGGAGCCTTTCAACATCCTCTGAGCTTCCCGACTCTGAGCTGGGGCTGTGGGGCAATGGTGGGGAATCAGAACAAGGTCCTTATGTTTGTCTGTTTGGACCTGTCCTTTTACTCCTGGGTTTTGTGGTCTTGGCTCTAGGTTTTGCTGTATCTGGGCTTCAGCTTCTGTATCTCTAGTAAAGGCAACAAAAGCTGAATTCCTGGACAGGGGGACGAGAAGAGGCAAAGCCCAACACAAGTGGGCAGGTGTCTTGCTTGACTTCCGCCTACCTGTCCTCTCCAGTCTAGAGCTGTACCTTCCCCTGGCTGCCTCACATCTGACCTCATTTCCTGGTCTTGCCTTAGGCTCATCTCCTGGTCCCCTGTTCTCCTCAGGGGATAATGTTATTCACCATTGTCTGTCCACCCTGAGCCCCATTTGTCCCTGCCTGCCTGTGTATCTGCCAGGTGTGTGTGTGTGTGTGTGTGTGGCGGGAGGTGTCCCTGAGTGGATTTAAGGACCATCCTCTGCCACAGAGAGATGGGAGACTGAGGCTGAGTTTGTGGGAGCTGTGGTAGTCTTCCCAGAATTCCAAGTTCCTACTCTTCCTTCAAGAAGCTCTCTGTAAATTCTCCCCTCAATGCCAACTTAGACCAGAGTTGTGATGGGCTTTTTTGTATTTCTCCAATAGTGATAGAACCAGTCTGTAAGGGCAGTCCCCAGAGCCTCTAGGATCCTGGCTTGTCCTTATGCAGGCTACTGTGGTCTAAGTCAGCTGATTGTCTCTTTTCTAAACTCCAATATGGAGTATGGCTATGGGGTCGGAAGACCTGGTCTCACTCCTACCCCTGTCCACTTTATACTGCTATGTGACCTCAGAATGTCTGCTTAGCCTCTCTGGACCTCAGAGGTCCCATCAGCCACATGGGAATTATTCATGTCAACTGAGGGGTGCCCAAGAGGTGAGAAAAGCAACTGGAAATGCTCCACTCGGCCCGGGGCTTGAGTTTTTGTGGGGATGATGGCTGTGTCTGCTATCTCTGAGGTAGCTGTGCAATTGTGAGTCATCTAACTCTGAGAGAAAATAAGTGTGGCCCTTCTGGCTTCCTGCCCCATGTCCGGCCCTTGTTTGGCTGCACAATGGCTGGGCTGAGGCTACAGGGTGGACAGCTTAACCCCTTCAAGGTATGGGAACTTCTCTCAGCTCCTAGCTCTGATAGTTAGAATTAGCAGGGCTCCCCTGAGGCTCAGCCACCCCTGGGCCCCTTGGGGTCGCTCAGTACTTTCCAGTCCATAGATGGCTGGGCTCAGGCCAGAGATGCAGGAGAGTTTTGTGACTCCCTTGCCCACCTGAGGACAGCTAATTGTTCTGGGCTGTCACAAACCTTCCTACTACTCAGCCTCCTCCGTGCCCTGCTCTGAAGAACCTAGCCTCCCACCAGCCTCCCAGGTCCTCCAAGCTTTCCATGTGTCCCCACCACCTGTTCTTGGAGCCTTGCCTGCCTATCTCATTCCTCCAGGGGTAGGTAACAAGCACAGATGCCCGAAGGAGCTTGCAGCTTGGGCAGCTGAATATATGGCCTCTCACTTCAGCTTTTCCTTTCATATGCTAGGTACCGCCCCCTGACAGGAAGTGAGGAGGGGGCTTGTGCCTGTGCTTTGGGATTCCAAATCTTTATTGTATTCACAGCCACCTACTGCTCTGGGGCAGTGGGTAAATCCATCCATGATTCCCTGGCTATCTGCCTCTCGCTATGAGCCATTTCAAGAGCCAAGGGTGTAAATCACGTGTAAGGACTGTGAAGATGTTTCCCCCACTTTATGTTCTAGAAGCCAGAGACCCTGGATAACCACAGGTACCAGAATGAGCCCGTGCTGTGGAGGGCGAGCTCTAGGTTCAAATCTTCATCCTGACTCATCTCCAAATCTCAGTTGCTTTCTCTGAGTACAGAGAGACTCTATCTACCTCCTTGGGACTGGATAGCAAAGCCAGTAGCCATTGTTTTGGAGTATTCTTTCTACATGTACTGTCTCCACTGCTCACCACAGATTGTGAATAGAATTGCACCCAAAAATGGCCTCTCCTAATGAAGGTTTGGAGACCTTAGGTAATCATCCCAAGGCCACACGGAAGTGAGTAGGCTAAGATCGGTGCTGAGGGTCACCGTCTCTAAGCCGGGCTTTTGGCTCAGAGGTCCTTGTCTCCAGGGCTTTCCAGAGGCGTTGCTGAGCTGCACAGCCACAGGAGTTCTTGAGCTCTAGGCCCTGAGTATCTGGTATTGGGGGAGAAATGGCAGGCTGCTTTCCTGCTTGCAGCCGCCAAAGCACAAATTGACCCGTGAGTCGGGGTGAGATGAGGGAAGAGATTTAACAAACAGGGCCCCAAGTATCCAGAGCTGAGCCTCAGAATGCCCATCCTGAAAGTGGGAAACATGCCGGGCAGTGGTGGTGCAAGCCTTTAATCCCAGCACTCGGGAGGCAGAGGCAGGTGGATCTCTGTG
>CABHPP010140621.1:10603-35821 GCA_902168425.1 Peromyscus attwateri | reverse complement strand
GACCTTATCAATCTTTGGGACCCACAGGGGAGAAGGAAAGAATGACAGGTGACATCCGTACATTCATCATGCCTTGAATAAAACACTTGGTATGCATTACCTACATGACATAAATAAATATATCGAGCGAAAATATTTTATTTGCAAAGTCATCGAAAGTGCAATACAATCAGGTGGGGGAGAATAGGCATCAAGCTCCTTACCCAATTGTGAATTTTATGAAATACAGAATGAACCTGCTAAGCAAGATGTGCCAATCTGTGCAAAAATGGCACAACTATTAACATGGCAACCACTGTTTTCTAGTTGGATTTGAGGCTCACTTCAGAGTAAACCATGACTGGTACTGTAAAGCCAGACAAAAACCCATATCTGGGGAGATCATACCTTGGGATCTTACTACTGCTGTGAAATAAATTTTAAAAAGCTCCAAACTTCCTTCTACATGTCCTTTTTATCCATATAGATAGAAATTGCTTTCATCCTTAAAAAGAAAATTTAGTTTTTTCACAAAACAGCAATTAATGAAAAAACTAAAGGATCCAAAGATTCTTTGAGTAAGTAAAAGTTGAGAGTCTATTCCTAAATGGATCATTTATATCACCCACTCCAAAATTTCAAGGACATTGAGGAAGAGAGGAGAGATGAAAGTGAGAGCTGGAAAAGAGATTAGTAAAATACCATCCTCTGGGCATGACAAAACCATTGTAGTCATGAACTCACAACAGATGCTGTGGCTATTTTTGTTTGTTGGCACAAGACTGGACTTTCACAAATGGAGGAATAGCTCAGAGATACTACTTCTTATTGTTGAACTACTAACTATTCGTAGATTCTTTAAAAGAAAGATTGTTTCCAGAGTTGCCTTCAGCATCCATTGATAAGCCTTCTCAATTCCAGTAAATACCTCTGTGTTGTAGATTGTGCTCATTGTTAATAAAAAATCTGATTGGCCAAAAGCAGGGCAAGAAGAGATTGGACAAAACAGCCTGATGCAGAGAGAATGATGAGAGGAAGAAGGGTAGAGTCAGGAGAGTGGAGGGAGATGCCATTAAACAAGCAGGGCATGTAAAATTGAGGTAAAAAGCCATGAGCCACTTGGCAAAGCATAAATAGAAGTATGGGTTAATTTAAGTGTAAGAGTTAGCTAGTAACAAACCTGAGCCATTGGTCAAGCATATATAATTATTTGGGACTGGACAATCGGGACAGGAAACATTCATTTACACCTTCAAACCCATTTGGCCACAGACTCAGTGAGTCACAAAACAAAACAAATAGACAAGAATGTGAAAATCAAATTTGCAGGTAAGGGTAGGCACTAGATAGTTTCCAAGACCCTTCATTTTTATGTACTAATATAATGACCTAAGGACATTAAATTACTGATTAGGGAATACATCTTGCCAATACATGAAAGTAATGTATACAGACATTTAATATTTATGTAATTTCTGATATCTCTGATGATTTTACATATATTAAATAATTTTGATGATATCTTGTTAGTATGCAATTCATTCTAATTATATTCAATCACCACAACTCTCTCTCACACCTCTCCCATTCCTTCTCCCTCTCTCTCTCTCTCTCTCTCTCTCTCTCTCTCTCTCTCTCTCTCTTTATGGTCCTATGAAGTATTAAAAACTGCAGTGTGTTTATAATTAAAATAACTATGTCCAGTCTAGAAGATAACATCCCATGACCACCCTTCCTATCCTTCACTTTCTGCAATCCTACTATCCTTTCTATAATGTTCCATTGGCCTAAAATGGGAACAACATAGATGTTATGTTAGTGCCATACATTGGCTATCCATTTAGTCTCAGCTCTTTGACCAGTTCTGAGTTCCTACTTTAACAATCATGGACTATAAAAAGATGCTTCTCTGACTAGGCTGAGGTATGCATTATTATATAGATAAGAAAGATAAACGTTTAGAAAAGAGTTAACTACAGAGACATTTGGCAAAGCATCTGTACTATAGACCTCTGTAGGGACTGTGCTGACTAGCCCTACATAGGCTTTTGCTCCACTATGCAGTGCCAAGAATGTATTATCTCTTGTGTAGTAGGCCTACACAGATAAGCAGGAAATGGTTCATTGCTGCAGGATATTCATACCAGTATTCTACAAGTTGACATATTTCAGCTGGAAATTAAGTATTAAAATATACAGGATCCCAACTTGGTTGTGATCTTGGATTATTTTTCCATTTCTCTCATATGCTTCTCATCTTCCCATAACATGAATGCTGGACTGCAAGGGGCATGCTTCTGTTTCCATTACAGCTTTGTTTCTTTGTGCTCTGTGTGCTGAATGTATAGTTCCTGCAGCAATAGGGTCTTCTAGGTTAGTTCTGCTGGGAAACAGAAAAAATAGTACCTAGCCATGTTGATTTATGCATGTTAGATGAGCAGTCTCATAAATTTACAACATCATCAACCTAGTAATAACTCCCTTACATATAGAAAATAATTTGTTATACTGTGTATGACATATAGTATGTCTTATTCCATATGTGATATATCAATAATAGAAAAATTCCATACTTACAAATAACTATTTTTATCTTTGAACATCATAGTGTGAATTTATTAATTCATTTCATCATTAACAATCTCTTTCAAAATTTAGTTTGCTTTTTCTATCTAATCGTTGTAGCATGTTTAAAGAGGTACTGTGTCTTGGGTAGTTTCCTAATGTCCTATCTATATTTTTATAAACATAGAAATATATATGCATACACACACATACACATATACACATAGCTTGGTTGGCAGCATGTGGAACTCTTTGTAGCTAGAAGAAGTTGGTGATAACTTTAGAAAGTTGGCCTCAGTTGAAAAAGGTATTTCACTGTAGCCATGTCCTTAAATGGAGATTCAAGGACTCCCATCCTTCCTATTCCTCCTATACCACCTTGTTTCCTGTCTGTCTTAAGAAGAGCAACCTTCTTTAATATACCATGCTTGCCATGATATGCTGCCCCTCTAGAGGCTCAAAACTGTAGGGCCAACACACAATCCACTAATATCTTCACACCCAAAGTTAACATCAATCTTTCTTTTTTAGATGAATTAACTGATATAATATTCACAGTTAACAGTCAGCCAATCAACAATTCAGCATTTGTTATTTTATATGAAATAATAGATAGCTTTGAAGAACAGGTCATATAAATGGTCATCTAAACAACTCATCAAGGTATTTTTTTCTGTCTACCAACTTTTGGGAGTTTCTTTAGAATTGTTCCTTATCTAGATAATTTTAAAAAGTTTCAGTGAGGGAATGCATGTAAATTTGTTTAGAAATGTCTCAATACAAACGGGAGTGCAAAAGCATTTGATTTTATAAATTCTTAGTAGTAACTTTTATGAAAAAGTTGGACCTCTTTAAATGATAAATGATCATTTTCATGACACAAACCTACGATATTTCTGCTGGAGGGCTGTTAAGACTACTCAGAGGGCAAAGGCACCTACTTCCATGACTAGGCTCCTGAATTCCCTGAGACCTTTGTGATGAAGGAAGAGCATCAGTTGTGCAAGTTATCTTCTGCACACTGCATATATGCATTTGCGGGAACAAGTGCACACATGCACAAAAAACATATGTAAATCAATAAATGCAAATTACAAACAAATTGAAATTTCTGGTGCAAAGAAGAATACAAAGTAGGCATTGTTCTTTAGACTAATTGGATTCTTAAGTGATAGAATATACACTGAGAATAATCTACATGACAAAGACCCAGTAGAATTATATAATGTATTTTTTTAAGATCAACTAAATACTATAGAAAAAGAAAGTTATCAGGAAGTTTAAAGACAACAGATGGCATTTTATGTAACTTTTTCTTCATTATGTTTAAAATCAAGATATAATCTTAATTTCTGAGCAATAAATTATTGTTGAATATTTGATAGTAAAAAGAAGGGAAAATGTGTGTATATGCATACACAACATGCATGGATAAATATCATTATGTCTGCGTTTATTTTTTCATTTGTGTGAGTGCAGGCATGAATGGGACATATGGCATGTAGCAATCAGATGATTTGGTCTGGAGTCTGCCCTCACTTTCTATTTTGTTTGAGACAGGATCTATTGTCTGCACTGAATCTCCACTTCCCATCTTTATGCAGAGCTCTGGAATACAGGTGTACATTATTGCACATTATATTTTTTTCAGTGGTTTTGGGGATTTGATCTAGTTCCTCAAACATATATTGAGAGTATTTTACTCAAAGAGCCATCATGCTACCCATGAAAATTTGATTAAAATATAGGGAAATGGGTGCTTTTCAGAATATTTTAAAATATTATTTAAAATTATTTGGTGGGTTTGCAAAAACATTAGTAATTCTTACAGGACACAGAATTATAATTTTTAAAAAACAGGAAATATATTGCAAAACACTTATGAATAATTGATTTTTTCATGATTTCAAGTTTGTTCACTTTTAAAAATTAAAAATACATTAATTAACTAATCTTTATTATTTTGCAAGAAGATGGCAACAACTAAATTTCACATTAGTATTAAAGTCTCTTATATACAATAAGTACAAATGGTAGCTTCAAGTTTTAATAAATCCTTGAAATTCTGGAGACATACTTCCTCTTACCAATCTTCTTTCCTTTGTCCATTTGTGAGTTGTACATCATTGCAATGAAATATTTGAGACAGTTAACTTATGAAAAAAATAATTAATTTAGTTTAAAGGTTTAGAACCTTGAAGCCCCAAATCATAACACTGTTATAGATTGGCTTGAGTGTGGTAAGGGTAACTAGGGAGGCATAATTGGGCTGGAGGAGGCAGTGATCCACCTCAAGGGATGAAAAGCAAAGAGGACAAGTAGTAGTGGTCTTGATCCAAAATTTATTTTAATAAAATCAGTCTCTTGTAAACTATTGCACATTATCACTGACCTAAAGATCTCTATTGAGCCATACCTTCTAAAGGTATCACCATTGCACAATAGCACAAGTTAAGTGACCAAGACCTAAATTACAACAGATGATGGAAGTCACTCAGTTCATCCTAATTCACAACAGTTCTCAAAGAACAGTGATGTGTTAAATATCTGAAGTAATTTCAACACCAATTCATTTAACAGACCTATAGTAATGGGATAGCTTCCATGGAACAGGAACAATGATAGAGTTTTGTATGTCAGCTATGCTACTGAAATAAATCATTGAGACTATACCATGAAGTAGGCATTATTACCAGGAAAATATTTGTAAAATACAAAGACTCTAGGAAATTATATAGCTTCCTTACATCATATACAATATATAAGAAAAAATGAGGACCCAAATACTACTTTCTCTATGTTGCTGTTTTTCTGCCTGCTAGGTAAGTTAGATAAAACAAACACTAATACATGCTTTTTTCTAAGGGACCTGGATAAGTGAGACAGTTGATTAGCTTGATCTGTTTGGGAGGCTTCCAGGTAGTAGGACTGAGACCTGTCCTCAGTGCATGAGCTGGCTATTTGGAACCTGGGGCTTATACAGGGACACTTGGCTCAGCCTGGGAGGAGGGGACTGGACCTGCCTGGACTGAATCTACCAAGTTGAACTCAATCCCCAGGGGAGTCTTTGCCCTGGAGGAGATGGGAATGGGGGATGGGGTGGAGGGAAGGTGGGGGGGGGAGGAGGGGGAATCTGTGGCTGATATGTAAAATTAAATTAAATTATAAAATAAGACTTTAAAAAAGGGACTAAAATTGAAACAGTGATATAAACTATATAAATAACAGCATATGAAGTTTAGAGTTTTTGTACAAATCATAGATAAACTTCCAGGAGATTGGAGATATTGTTTTGTCATAGGATCACATCAAGGAGTTCTTAGTCAAAAGATTAACTTGAATGACAGAACTAATTTTTAAAGCAATAACAGTTAGTAAAATGTTCCAGACAAAAGGACTATTCTGATTTAAAGTGGGGAAACAAGATGCTTGGAACTCCTGAAGCTTGAATTACAGGAGGCAGCGAGGCACACGACATGGGTGCTAAGAACTGAAATCGTGTCATAGGGAAGAGCAACTCATTCTCTCACCCACTGAACCTGCACATCAGCCTCAACATACAGCAGACTTAATGCATGGTTTTCATGATTTTTCACAGTCTCCTCACATTCACAAGTTAGTGAGGGTGTTAGCTAACTTCTTTCTCGTTTTTAAAATTCCTTGGAGGATAAAGAAAAAGTGTTTTTCCAACTTCAAAGTATTTTCTAAACAACCAAGTTGGCATTCTATCTGCTTCCGTGTTGTCCTTTGGCTCTCACAGGTGTGAAGAGGCCAAGGCACTGGAGATTTGGGCTGTAACATTCTCACAAGAAGGTTGCCTTCGAATATTGGGCGAGTGTAGGCCTTTTCAAAGAGTTTTCTTTCATTCAGGTTGTACGATTAATGTCAAGGTCCCAGAAGGTCATTACTTCTTTCAAGTCAGTCTAAATGACATGTGCCTCAAGCAACCCAAAGGCACACTTGATTGTTCTAGTTTTATTGTTAGAATATATGCTTTTTCTCTACCTTCTGAGTTATTGTGAGTGGTGAGTGAAGAGCTGCATTTTAGGAAGATCTAAGAAGAAATATTAAGCTATTCTACTTACCTGAAATACAAATTGGTTTTACATATCTAAACAATGAGTGGCTGTTGAAGTAATTTTGTATCATGGGGATTGACTGGGAATTTGGAAAGTAGTAAAGGGGAGAGAAAAGTGAACTTCTGATTTTCTAGAAACACTGCTCATTATTAAATAAAAAAATGAAAATAAGAAATAGCTTGGTATGGAGTCTTATAACTGTAATCCTCATACTCAAATGGCAGATGCCAAATTAAAAAAAGAAGAAAGAAATAAAGAAAATAAAGATGAAGGATAAAGAATATCACAAACCCAAACTGGAATTCATGGCTGCTTAATGATTCACCCTATCCCATGTTATTCTTAGTACGTTTCTAATGTTACTACAAGCTCTGAACCAAGAACAAATAACTCTTCTTCTTCTATTCCCATTAGTATAACTGTGTCTTCACATGCTCAGCACATGATAAATAAGTGTAAAAGTTGTGATGTTTTTACTTAGAGAAAGCTAAAGTTCAGAGACTAAGAGAATACAATATACTGAGACCTAAATGGAATATGTATAGTGAAATCCCCTTCCAAGGATCAGAGGTCATTGTGGAAGAACAATAGAAAGATTATATGATTCTAATATATAGTACAACAGACAGCTGCACATGAACTCACAGAGGTTGCTATTGCATGCACAAGATTGTAAACACAAGTCAAACAAAATCCCAGTATGGAAATTGGGATTGGGTACAACATCCTACCTCAAACAATGGAGCTATGAAAATGCTAGCTCCTGGGAGAAGGGGAGTCAGTTTTCTATGAGAGTGTAGCCTGTGGTAGTGAAAACCACACATCCAAGAATGGTTAAGCTGTACAACTAGGTCTTAAATGACCCTCTTTTGTTGAAAACAGATTCTTTTCTCATACAGTATATGCTGATTGCAGTTTTCCTATCATCCAGATATACTCTCTTTTTGTCTCTTATTAGAAAAAACAGGCCTCTAAGAGATAAGAAAACATAAGATAATACAGTATAATAATTTTAAACAGAAACTGTCACATCGAATTTGGACAAGGCAAATGAACGGAAGGAAAAGAGCCTAAGAGAAATTGAGCTCTTTTTCACAAGAGTCAGATGTCTGTTCTTTCATGTACTCAGGAGTTCCTAAAAACACTAAACTGAAAGCCACAATATATATGGAGAAGACCCATCCTGGTCCTGTGCTAGCTGCTTCAAAGTGGATTGTCTTTTAAAAAGCACAAAATGATTGGTGGGTATGCAAGGGAGTTGCATTTGGCAAGAGTAGGAGGCAGGTTGAATATTATAAAAACAGAAATGAAACTCTCAACTAACAAAAAATAAATGTAAAAAGAACATTAAAATATGAACAGTATTCTACATTAATCTTATTATCTTAAACACATATTTCTCATAATTTTTGCTGAAAGTTTTAAAAGAAATTCTCACTAATACTTTAGAATTGAGAAATAAAAAAAAATCGTACTACCTCCCAAAGGAAGGGATCCTATTCATGTAACCAAACTGTGATGAATCTAATCATTCCACAATAAGGGGTATGCAATGGTCCTTATACTGTGTAGGGAGTCTACCTCTAGATGGAAAACACCTTGTATGGGCAGGTATTCTGCTGTCTACTGAAAGCTAGCATGATTGACTGTGGGGTACATACAGAATTTGTGTGGTTTATAACTGCATTATTTACCTTACATAAAATACACAGATTTTTACTGGGTGGTGGTGGCACACACCTTTAATCCCAGCACTGAGGAGTCAAAGTCAGGTGGATATCAGAGTTCGAGGCCAGCCTGGTCTATAAAGCTAGTTCCAAGACAGCAAGGGCTACACAGAGAAACCCTGACTTGAAAAAAATGGATGTATATATTATGAATATATATTAAATATATATATAAATGAATATATAAAATACATATATGGTTTCTATAATGACAATGGTACTCACTTTTGATTGGTTTGGTCTTACCTAGCAGACAAGCTGAGTAAGTGATGAAGTTACATAAGAGTAATAAAGTCAGCTCTAGTTTTACAGTTCATGACTTATATACATATATATGTATACACACACACACACACACACACACACACACACACACACACATACACATATTCCAGCTCAGGTATGCCCAGCAAAACAGGTATGCTTAAATTTTAAAATAGCTTGCTTAGGGTCATTTAAAAACTTCATTACATAAAAAGTATTTATTATTATTATTATTATTATTATTATTATTATTATTATTATTTTAACTAAGAAATTTTCTACTCACCCTGCATACCACCCACAGATCCCACTTCCTCCCTCCTCCCACCCCTCAGCACTCCCTCCCAAGCCACCCCAGATCCCCACATCCTCCAAATCAGGGTCTCCTATGGGGAGTTGGCAGAGCCCAGCACATCTAGAATTTGTCATAAACATTCAAAAGCTTTTAAAATACTTTTCTTTTATGGATGCTAACTCTAACATGCAAAGTATTTTAAAAGCTTTTGAATGTTTATGACAAATTTACAACATGAACATTTACAATTTACATAACAAATTATAAATAAATTCACTGATTAATGATTTCCTTAAACATCCATTGCCTCACAGGTAAATATACAAACATACTTACATGTTACATTTTTTTAAATTTAAGATGATAAATTTTTGCCCACAAAATCTAAATATAAAAAATTTAATTTCAAATCAATTGCTTTATTTCTACCATGTTTAACCTGTAAATGGTATTAAATGTCTTCTGTAGAAGTTTATTTATGGTTGACACTGAAAAAACAAAATCTAATTAGAAGGAAAATATTAAAACATGCAGATTTTTAAAATAATATTAAACACAAACTAGTAACAGACTGAGTAGATGGAAAAGTCCCATTTTTATTATGCATTTATAAAAAATTACTTTTCGATAAATATTTAAATTGGTGTTTTTCTTTCTTTTCTTTTTTACAGAGGTACAAGACATAGAGATCAGAGCAATAGCTGCCAACTAACCTTAGCTCACCACCTCACCGTAACTTCCCAAGAGAGCTTCTTCCTGTCTAACCTGTGCCTTTATTGCCTTCCTGTTCTGCCTTCTCATTGGCTCTAAGCCCAGCCACATCACTTCCTCATCACTGCCTGTCTATACCGACCTCCATGTCTCTGTGGTTGGTATGGGAATTAAAGGTGTGTGTCACCACACTTGCCTGTGTCCTTAAACACACAGAGACTCTGCCTGCCATATGATCAGATTAAGGGCGTGTGCCTCCACTGCCTGACTTCTGTTTATGGCTAGCTATGACCTCTGATCTCCAGGCAAACTTTATTTATTAACATACAAATAAAATATCACATTTTGGCACAAATAGAATATTACCACATTTCTTTTTATTCTAATAAAATAATAATATTGGTATATTAATAAATAAAATTTGCCTTTTTTATTTCAAAACAACTTTAATATAGATTTTTAAGACATATCAGATTCATTAATGGATTCAACAAAACACTAGGAATGGGACTATAAAAAAATAAAAGCTCCATACCTGTTGCATTTATTGAATAACTAAATTTTTTTTTCTTTTTTTTTTTCTCCTTTTTTTTTTTTTTTTTTTTTCGAGACAGGGTTTCTCTGTGTAGCTTTGCACCTTTCCTGGAACTCACAGAGATCCGCCTGTCTCTGCCTCCCAAGTGCTGGGATTAAAGGCGTGCGCCACCACCGCCCGGCTGAATAACTAAATTTTTACATAAGCAAAATTAACCCAGAAAACCCTGGCACTTGCCTAATATCACAAAAATAGTTTAAAAAAAAAGAACTAGCAGTTATTTTTATATATTGGTTTCCCACATTAAAACATAATATTTTTCTTTATGTAATCATAGGAGATGTCACACTTCATAATATTAAAGTAACACATTTCAGGCTATAATTCTATCTTTTATGACCTTAAGAGCCTTTGCTTTATGTGTACTACTAATAATGTTGCATTATAGAAGATGCCCTAGTTATAAATCTCAGCAATACCATTTAACACTGTTTAAGGACATTTTGCTTATATAACATTCTACTATTTATGAGATAATGTCTATGAGGCAAACCCTTGTGTTACATGGTATTATCCAGTAGCAGAAATGATTATCGTGTGGCAAGATTTTTACAACCTAATTGTGTTCCCTTTTATTTGGTTTGTATAAAGCAGACAAGGTGAGTAACTGAGGTTGTGACACAATGTTTGTAAACTCAACTCTAGTTATATGAATTTTATCATATCATAATCCCTCACATTGTTCAATATAAAGAATTTATATTCTGATTTACAGCAAGCCTCCAGCCAACATCAAATTAAATGAAGAGAAACTCAATGAGATTCCACTAAAATCAGGAACAAGACAAGGCTGCCCACTCTCCCCATACTTATTCAACATAGTACTTGAAGTTCTAGCTAGAGCAATAAGACAACAAAAGGAGATCACGGGGATACAAATTGGAAAGGAAGAAGTCAAACTTTCATTATTTGCAGACAATATGATAGTATACATAAGTGACCCCAAAAATTCTACCAGGGAACTCCTACAGCTGATAAACTCCGTCAGTAAGGGGGCAGGATACAAGATTAACTCAAAAAATCAGTAGCCCTCCTGTATACAATTGACAAATGGGCTGAGAAAGAAATCAGAGAAACATCACCCTTTACAATAGCCACAAATAATATAAAATACCTTGGGGTAACTCTAAGCAAGTGAAAGACCTGTATGATAAGAACTTTAAGTCTCCAAAGAAAGAAATCAAAGAAGATAACAGAAAATGAAAAGATCTCCCATGCTCAAGGATAGATAGAATCAACATAGTAAAAGTGGCAATCTTACCAAAAGCAATATACAGATTCAATGCAATCTCCATCAAAATCTCAACACAATTCTTGACAGACTTGGAAAGAACAGTACTTAACATTATATGGAAAAACAAAAAACCTAGGATAGCTAAAAGACTTCTGTATAATAAAGCAACCTCTGGAGGCATCATGATCCCTGACCTCAAACTCTACTGCAGAGCTATAGTAATAAAAACAGCTTGGTACTGGCATAAAAACCGACATGTGGACCAATGGAATCGAATTGAAGACCCTGACATAAATTCATACATCTATGAACATATGATTTTTGACAAAGAAGTCAAAACTGTACCATGGAAAAAAGAAAGCATTTTCAACAAATGGTGATGGCATAACTGGATGTCAGCGTGCAGAAGATTGCAAATAGACCTGTATCTGTCACCTAAATGTAACACCAGTAGCACAGACACTGAAAGCAACAATTAATAAATGGGACCTCCTGAAACTGAGAAGGTTTGTAGAGCAAAGGACATGGTCAATAAGACCAAACAACAGCCTAGAGAATGGGAAAAGATCTTCACCAACCCCACATCTGACAGAGGGCTGATCTCCAAAATATATAAGAACTCAAAAAGAAAGACTTCAAAATACTGAACAATACAATTAAAAATGGGCTACATAGCTTAACAGCATTCTCAACAGAAGAATCTCAAATGGCTGAAAGGAATTTAACGAGTTGCTCACCATCTTTAGTCATCAGGGAAATGCAAATCAAAACAACTCTGAGATATCATCATACACCTGTCAGAATGGCTAAGATCAAAAACACTGAAGACAGCTTATGTTGGAGAGGATGTGGAGCAAGGATCCTTCACTGTTGGTGGGAATGCAAACTTGTACAACCACTCTGGAATTCAGTATGGTGGTTTCTCAGAAAATTGGGAATAAGTCTTCCTCAAGACCCAGTTATACCACACTTGGGCATATTCCCAAGGAATGCTCAACTTACCACAAGGACACATGCTCAACTATGTTCATATCAGCATTATTTATGATAGCCAGAACCTGGAAACAACCTAGATGTCCCTCAACTGAAGAATGGATAAAGAAAATATGATACATATATACAATGGAGTACTACTCAGCAGTAAAAAACAATGATATCATGAAATTTGCAGGCAAATGGATGGAACTAGAAAATATCATCTTGAGTGAGATAGCCCAGACTCAGAAGGACAAACATAATATGTACTCACTCATAAGTGGATACTAGATGTGAGGGAAGGGATGGCCAGACTGCAACCCACAACTCCAGACAGGCTAGCTAACAGGGTAAGACCCTAGGAAGGACACATGGATAACCCTGCGAAGGAGAAGTGGATGAGATCTACATGAGTGGACTGGGTATGGGGGGGGTGGCAGAGGGCAAGGAGTGGGGGATGAGAACATAGGGAAATGGGAGGGTCAATCTGGAACAGCGGCAGCATGGGAGGGCAGGGAGGAAGATACCATGATAGATGAGGACATCATGGGAATAGGAAGAGGCAGGGTGCTGGGGAGGCTCTCAGGAATCCACAAGGATGACCCAACCTTGGTCTGCTGGCAGTGGTCCAGAGGGTGCCTGGACTGATCTACTCTGGTGACCAGCCTAGCAAATAACCTAGCAGTCATCATAGAGCCTTTGTCCAGTGACTGATGGAGGCAGATGCAGAGATCCAAGGCCAGGCACCAGGCTGAGCTCTGGGAATCCAGCTGATGAGAGAGGAGGGATTGGGCAGTCTAGGGATGTCGAGATCATGATGGGAGGATGTGCAGAGATGACCGGCCACACTAGTGGAAGACCATGAACTGTGGACTGGTGGCTGTGGAGACCCCATGGGACTGGACTAGGCCCTCTGGATACAGAAGATGGTTGTTTGGCTCGAACTATTTGGGGGACACCCAGACAGGGGTATGGGGATCTGTCCCTGGCCTATGGGCAGACTTCTGGGAATCTGGCGCCTGTGGTGTGATGCCTTGCACAGCCTTGGTGCAATGGGAAGGGGCTTGGACCTGCCTAGGCTCAGTGTGCTAGGCTCTGCTGACTCCCCATGGGAGACGTTGATTTGGGGGATATGGGGATGCAGGCTGGCTTGGGAAAGAGAGTTGGGGGGTGGCAGGAGGGAGGAGGGGGGAATCTGTGGATGGTATGTAGAGTGAGTAGAAAATTTCTTAATAAAGAAAATAAAAAAAAAACTTAAAGAGAAAAAAAGAATTTGTACTCTGAATCAGAGTAATATCAAAATAACTATAAAATATAACTTGAATCTGTTTAATAAATGACAATATCTGACAAAAGATTAACCATCATTGCTCTTTTTATTATTTCTCTGGAAATAATTTTAATTTAATATATTATACAATAAAATTCATATTATATATAATATATAAAAATATATTATATAAAATACGTATATATAATGTAAACTTTGGTTATCCAATGAATTATTTTTTCAAAATGAATTAAGTCTTACCCAATTGTGATTATATACAGGCATTTTCAACTTTTCAAATGAACATTCCTCTAAAATAAATTTATCAGATCTTTGGAAGGGATATTAGATTTTAAGATGGTAACCCCCAAACAACTATCTCATTGGTTTCTTAAGACCAGAGTAAGATTTTATACATTGATATTTAGCTGAACAATCCATGGTTACATTTCAGTTTGGCCATATTTATTCTATTATTTGTAATAACTGTCACATATATTGAATAGAACTTAAATTATTTATGATACTATACGCATTATTCAACCTAGAGAATAACGCATACTCTATATCATGCTTTTAGCTCTCTTTTGTAGATCTCATTATGGAGACTGGATGACTGAGTTGTTTTGATCATGTGTTGTTCTTCGACAAGGTTGGAATTCAGTTTCCAGAACACACTGGTCTACAACCACTTTGTAATTCTAGTTCAAGGATTTCTGTTCTCTTTTCTGACCTCTGTGAATCTCAGAGATTCATGTGATATATATCTACATGCAGGCTAAACATATACCCATCAGTATAGTTTAAAACAAGCATCTTTATTTATAGCTACCATATTAAAATATTTCACTATTTTATATGCAAATTATTTGTCCTGAATATTTTTGTCCAAATCGAATATCTTTTGTCTTCTATTTTCTATATTTTATTTATTTTGTATTTGTTTTAATATATAAACATTTTGTACAATAATTCACTCAATCTTATTGATGTTTCAATATTATCACATGGTTGTTTTGTATGATGAGAATATCTAAAACTACTCCCTAGTCAATTATCAAGAACACAGTACATTCATGTTAACAGAAGCCACTATTCTACAATAGTCCCATAGAATCTGTTCTTCAAAATAACAATCTGTACTTGAATATCAGTGCAACTTCACCTCAGAAAAATGGAAATTTAATTTATACAATACTATTTTATTAAATATATACAAACATTTAAATTATGATTACAATCATGCTATAAAATAACTCATTTATAGAAAATGAATGAGCTTTATGTGTTTGATGTCTATAAGCCACTTGTTTATTCAGTCTCTCTAACTGTTTACTAAACATGAAATTTAGAAGCTTAAAGCTCAAATGAAGTGTAAGAAGAATTAAGAAAATTGATTTATATAAGTGGCAATTTAATTTAGTAGGTCATTATTCTTCAACAATGTATTTAATCCCTTTTATCTCAAATAACTTCAGTGTTTGCAGAAGAATTAATTGAAGAAAATATTAGGGCAACCAAATTTTAAATAATGTAGTAGAGAAAAAATTGAGAAATATATGTTACTTTTATTATGATAAAATTTAATAAAAATAGCCCTAACTATAATCTTTAAATTCCAGATATTGTTATAATAATTGAATAAATGACATTTAAAACAGTATATACTTTTTGTAAATGCAGGCTGTACAATGCTACAATCGAATATTAGAATCATAAAATTGAGAGTTCACTTTATATTAGTAATCATTGAAGTTTCAAATAAATTTAGACTGCTATTTTAAACTATTAAGGATAAAATTATGCAAAGTGTTATGAAAATAAATTTTTCACAAACTTAAGTGAAGAACTAAGTTCTAGAAAAAGTTAAATGAGGTGATTATATAAAATAAGGGAGACTTGTCAAAATTCTTGCCTAATTCTTTTATTCTTTTTAAAAATTAATAAAAATGTATCATAAACTAATATACACAAAACCATGAAGATAATGTGTTTGTACATCATGTCACTGTAAAGCAATGTTCATCTGAAGATATAATTTATAATAATTTTATATTGTTTCTGGAGTTACTAAACAGAAGGAATGGATTTTAACTGGAAAGTAAATTGTTAACTGCAATATGAAATATACTTATATCTTTAATTTCTGCTTATGTCAAAATTACCAAGAAGATTTTCATCTGGTCTTGCTTAGTATCAATTTTCAACATTGCCAAGTTGATTGTGACAGTGGAATGTCACAGGAAGTGATTCACTGAGAACATCTACTTATTCCACATTCCAAACCAAGAAAAGCCTGGAAACAATTGTGCAGAAATGCTTTGAAATAGACCACTCAAGCTTGATCTGGTGGCTGATGGCAAACAAAACTTTGAAGGGTTGATCCTGAGGAAACATATACAAAGACATATCCAAGTTAATCAGAATGCTTAGAAATCAATAATCATTGCCTTACTAGCTATGTCCAATTAAAGATAAAAAGTAGCAGTAGTTATATTACCTGAATGTATGCTTTCATGTAATAGTTCTGAATAGTATAAAGCTGAAAACATACTTCAGATTGATGTAAGGTGATTATTGTGAGTTGCTTCCAACTTTCTATTTGATGTGATATGGGCTTTAGAAGAGGAGGAATCTTTCTGCAAGAAACTGAGGTGGATGGAAGAGGTGTGGTACCCAAACAGAACTGCTCTGGGGATAGAAGGGGAATAATTTAAATAGAAATAAAAAGGGCAAGGGAAGTTTAACCACTGGCTCCACATATTTCTTGATGGAATGACAACCTTAGGAAATATTTTTTTTTAACCAAACACTAGTAGATATTTTGAAAACTTCTATTTTGAATACATTGTCAGATGTTCTGTTATTTTTCTTTTCTTTTTTTCCAGCAAAAGAATCAATCTCATTTTGATTGATATTAACAAACATAAAGAATTTATTTACAGTATTTTATTACAAAATCAAAGGTATTGGAAAGTTTCTGAAAGGTTAGTTGGGTTTCAAATGCTTTCCAACAAGACTCAGTGACTGGCACATAAACTTATATAAATTGTTTTAATTTCCTTTCTGTATTAATAAAGAACTGATAAATATTTACTGCAAGTTAGTTATATTTTCATAACTCAAACTTAGAACATTGTTATAAATTTTATGCAGCCCGTTTTGTGAACTGTTATAAAATTTTCAAAACTGGCAAAGTACATATTGGTTTCAATTTTTAATCAGATTGCTATGATTTACATAAAGAATTCTATCACTTTAAAGTTCAGCATTTAATTTATAAGACAAAGCTGTGGCTCCGTTCCTTGCAACTACTGCACAACAGCAATGCCAGTCATTTGAATTCATGTATCTATGCTGGGATTTATCTCATCTCAATCTAACAGATTTTATTTAATTCACGTTTGTTACATCAAACTATATGAGATTTCTGTTTGTCTCTTATCATCTATGCATTTTGAATGCCTTAAATGTACTACCTCATAAATGTTTCACACTGACTTAACAATATTAGTTTATAAAAAGGTATAAGTCCTATTGAAGTCAGCTGCAGGCCCTAACATCTGCAAGACAATGAGGTCTTGTCTTTGGGGTTTGCTGGCGCAACAGTGGCTCAAAGCTTGTGGGGCTAACTGATATCTTACTGGATTGAAGTCTTGCTTCCATGAGATGGAAAGTATCACAGACATTGTCTGGATGGCCAAAATCCCTAGAATGGATTGCAAGAGAGCTGAAGAAAGTCCCACTACTGCTGTTCTGCTAATACAGGAGCATGTCAATGAAATGACTCCTAATGGCTTTCTGCCATACTCATAGATAATAGTCTTGCACTGCCATCATCAGAGAGGCTTTCCCCTGCAGTGGTAAAACAAATACAGATACCCACAGACAGACAATGTGTGGAGACTAAGAGATCTTGGAAGAATCATTCCTAGATGAGATGTCTACATTGATAAAGTATTTACCCTCTTGTCTCTGGGAGCCTTGCAAAGGAGGAAGCAGAAAGTTTGCGGGCGTTAGGAGTTATGGAGTATATGTACGCAAACAACATCATACAGCAGTGTTAATACATGATTAAGATGTTGCTACGAAGAAACAAATCCCCAGAGAATTACAGACACCTTCTGGTTTTAAATACATTTCTTAAATGACCCAACATACCAATGCTGTTTTGCACTTTAACACTAATGGCATTAATTCAACGTTATAAATTCTACATAAAAGTTAACAAATATTTATGTTTTTTAAAAGCACTGAGGTAAGTGAATTATGTAATAACTAAATATTAATTATTTTAAACAATCAGTCCCCACCCTTCCAATTTTTCCACCCATACCCTTGTGTATACTTCTAGCTTTTTTTCAAATTCATGCCTTTTATTCCATAAATTGTTGTTACTTACATGCATATGTATATATACATATATAGATAGATATACATATGTATATGTATATATAAAACAGTAATTAATATGAAATAGTCCATGCATTAGGAAATATTTAAAAACATTACCTTTGTAAAGTTTATCTTCAAAATATACTAATCATAATATTCTAATCCAAAATATTAGTATTATTATTTTGGAATTTCCTCTTAATTCTTTTTCTTTTTACAGGACAATTGTAATCATACCAAAAAAGCTTAGAGTATGAAAGTTTTCTCAAGAAATTTAAAGAATAAATAGCTATTAATGAACATTTAAGTAAACAAGATAGTTCAAATCTAGTTTCTGTCCATCAGTGTAGAAATAAATGCTTGCTTGCACTCTAGTTATATTTGTTTGGAATGCCAGTATTGATTCTTTCACCCTGAGGCTCTATTAATCTTTGACAGTGAGATGTGTTCCTTTTATACAATAAAGAGTTGGGTCTTTAAAATAATAATATAAAATAAAACCATGTTATGTATTAAATATATGTCTTTTGATCCTAATACAAAGACCATTACCATGCATGGTTATTAGCAAACGTCATGGCATTTTGCCATTTTTGTAGTGAGTTATTTCTCATTTAATTATTTAATGCTCTGATGTAGTTTATATTTTCCTATTGCCTCAGTGATATCTAAATATTGTGGCACACTGTATAGGTGTCTTTCAAGTATCTCTGTACAGCTATCCTAGTCATGCATTCTTTTTAGTCATTTTTTTGTCTCAGAAAGTCTTATTTTGTCTTCTATTATGAAGAATATCTTAATTCACTGTAATGATTGCTAAACTAAAATGAAATTCTTATAAATAAAAAAAGACACTTAAACAGGAGAAATTACTGCAAAAATAATGTCTTTTTTGCAGGGTTAATTGAGGGTTAAATACAACAATACTAGACGCTGTACAGATACAAACATGTAAGTAGTATATGTAAAAAAAACAGAATCTTAAAAGTTAAAAAAATAAAAAATACATACCATTCATAAGAATATTTTCTACTTCACTAATACTATAGTATGAATAACATCAGAAACTGAATAGGAAGATATGCTACTGAGAAGACAATAGATAGAAAATTGTGTTTAGAAACTAATAGAGTGGAGTGGAAAAAAACCTTAAAAGTCGTGGAAAAGGAGAGTAAAATTAAAGTATATCTAACATCAAAAAGGTAAGAAGGCAGTGACACTGGATGGAAGAACAATTGAAATAATTACACATATAGAACAATTAATAGAATAAATAATAAATTTTAGTGTTATAATACTTTTAATTGAATTACTTTCTAGACATTTTAAAAGTCATATGAGATATAACCCAAAGTAGTCTTTTTCATTGGGTATAGAAATATATAGAACTTCAAAGATCTCAAGTTTCAAAATATCTTCTAGTTTGGGGTTGCTTGTTTCATTTAATTTATGGAATATATATTCAAACATTTTTTAGAAAAATGATTTTTATAAAAGCAGCCCATTAATGCTTTCAGTTAATTGGTAAATACGAACCTGTCTAGGTAACTTGGTGTTATTGTTAAGCTTATGTTATTTCTTTATTCTTTCATAACCATAATAAAATTTACTCGATAAAATCACTAATTTTTGAACACTTTACAATAATAAAAGCAATATTTTCCTAACTTTTTAATGGAGATTTTTGAAAATAATTTTATAATAAAAATATATATTTGTAA
Organism: Peromyscus attwateri; assembly: GCA_902168425.1. Lineage (NCBI taxonomy): Eukaryota > Metazoa > Chordata > Mammalia > Rodentia > Cricetidae > Peromyscus > Peromyscus attwateri. The sequence goes on along the minus strand of CABHPP010140621.1, from coordinate 16,011 downwards.
TAAATAGATATAATTAATTATACATTTGGGGCAAACAGCATATATGTTTCTTTGAAAGAGAAATAAATGTTTTTCTAAATGATGTTTCCATTATAATCATTGTAATATTCAACTATTTATCTTGTGAGGTTTCCTGTTTCTTTGTGAAGCAGATTGATTTTAATATGATACTTTTACAAATGTGTAAATGTATTTAGCACAAATTTGGAATCTATTGTATGTCAATAAGCACTAAATAGTAATCTATTTTCGTTGCTGACTTAACTGAAAGATCATGGGTTGTAATTCTAGAAATCTGTAAAAGAGAAAAAGACATTGAAATGGCTGTCTTATTTGTATTTTTATACTCTTCATTCTGTTTGAAGATAATTCTCCATAACAATATCATCTTGCTCCAGATATCTTAGATTGTATAAAAGAATAACTATAGAAAGTTGAAAGTTAAAACAAATTATTATCTTATAACCACTATTTATTATAATAAAATAGAATTATTTTCTATATAATGGGGCATTTATACAAATGTGAATTTTTAGCTTACTCTTCTGTAAACTCAAGAAAATGTAATTAGATTCATTTGATGACTTGTATTCTTTAAAATTCGGTTTTATTTCATGAGAGCATAATGTCATTTCTAAATTAATTAGCAAGCAGTAAAATGACTCACGTTATGTTCAAACCTAATCTTTAACTTTATATTCTGAAGTAATGATGTAAGATATTGTGATGGTCAGTTAAATTCTTCTTAAGTCCCTTAGAGAATGAGAAAGACAACATTTAGAAAAGAATTGCATAGGTATAAGGTTTGGTTTGGCAAGTTTTGTGGTGGGTAGAGTGCCTTACAATAACTACCTATATTCAGATGATTCTGTAGTTTAAGAGTCAACTCTGAAGCTGGAACAGAGAGACAAAAAGGCAAAACGTGAAATTACACAATTAATTATGAACCATTTCTCCTCAGGCTATATATTATACCTAAGAGAGCCTGACTTAAAGGTTATACTATTAATTCTCTGTTCAAATGGTGGTTTTATTACCCATTAAATATCACTCACTATGTGCTTATTTTTACCCTTGACTTGGAAATTGTGAACCTGAAACACTAAAACTTTCAAGTGGCTCTAAATCAAACAATATATAAAAACTCCCAACTAATTGGAATTTGTAAATTGTCTGGCATACAAATACATGCAAAACAGTAAGAGACCATATTTCTCAGAAATATGTTAAGGAAATGTGATTTCATAAATATGAAGTTAGGAAACTTCAGTTCTCATACTAATTGCCTGTCTAACTTCTCTAGATTTACAAGAAGTGTACCACTTCTGCACTGAAGAAAACACGTAGTGAGTAACTTGTCAGTATCCTGTGACAACACATTTCCTACTGTGATTCCCCTGAAACAATGCATTCTGAACTTCTTAGTGTTATAAACAATGACTGCTTGTCTAGTGGTTTTGTAGAGGTATGTGGGTATCATCATTTTTACATTTGTACGTACAAAGAATCTGTTTGATATATTGTATTATTTCCACATTTTGTATATATAAAAGTGATAAATATATTCATCCTGAAGAGATAATTTTTAATGGAAGGCTCCTCTTTTTATTAGGAATATATGTATCCTTTCATATTGACTAATATGAATATATTTAATAGAAATATTTTCTCTAAATTTAGATATCTAATGGTACTCTTATAGGAATGACACTTTAAAATAAGTTTTCAGATTTATCCACCTGGTTGTTTTTAGTACTCGTAAGCTAGTGTATATTTGTATGGGCATGCATAGTTATTTGATTTAGTTGTTCAGTTGAAGGCATTTTGATTTCAAAGTCTTGGTATTCATGTGTATTGTTGATCTGAGTTTTTATTGTAGTATGTGTATATGTGTGTGTGTGTGTACATTTGCCAAAGCACATCCATAACTGTGCATGGGTGTGGAAGTTAGAAGTCATCCTTGGGAGTCATTCTTCAGGTATGATCTTTTGATATAAGGCCTCTCACTTGGCCTGTAACTGGCAGACTAGATTGAGGGAAGATGGACAATGAACACCTAGAATTTACCCATCCTTCTTGACATGAGCTATGGTCGCAAGCCATTGCCACACAACTTTATAAATGTGTGCTAGGATCCCACTCTGGTCTTCATGCTTTAATACCATGCACTTTATAACCTGAGCCATCTTTTCAGTCTTGTATGGTCCTTTTTTTTATTCAGAAGATTTAAGTATTTCTGTCTTCCAACCTATCTTGGTTTCCTAGGTGTAATAAAATAACTGTCAAAAATGACAGATTTATGTGGGATATCTTAATAAACACCAAACCATTTTTAAGAATAGATGCATAATTTTGTGTTCCTATGAGTAATATTCTACATCTACTTTTTGACCCTTAACATCTGTTGTTCAATGTTCTTTAATTATAGCCAAACAGATGTGAAGTTGTATATTCATGGATTCTATTTGCATTATCCCTGATGTGCAATAATTTTTAGCACATTTTCTCTATTAATTGGTGATTTGTTTATATGTTTTCAAAAATTGCTCCTGCACAAGCATGTGATTAAGCTCCCTTCTAATTTATGTACATATGAGTGTCTGGCAGGAGCTGAATATAGGTTCATCTTGAAGTTCCCCTTGTTTCAAATCCGTAACCTCATTTTCATTATTCAAAATCTGTTCAATCTGTATAAAATTAATTGTATGTATGTTTTCAGGAATGAACATTTGGTACTAGATATACAATTGGTGTTTTCTTTCCTTTGGAAGACTGTTTGTTCCACAGTTAGCATTCCATAGTTGCCTATAGTGTTTGTTAAGGGTTGGGGCATAATGGGTTTTCTCCATCACTTTAAGCATGCCTATTGTGGATGTTTTTGTTCAACTTCTTAATATTTAGTTATGCTGATGAGACTTTATGGGTGCAGCTTCTAACATTACTCTGAGACACAACCTCACAGCAAACTACCTGTTTATCTGGCTATTATTATTTTTGTACTCTCTCTTCTGAAATGACTCCTGGTTCTAAAATGTAGGAGACTGTATTGTAGGTATATAATTTAGGGCTGGGCTTCACAAATTTGCAATTGGACTTAATTGTTTTTATTACTGGTTTCCATCTGTTGCAAAGAGGACTTTCCTTGATGAGGTTGAAGGTCTACACTTATCTGTGGGTATAAGGAAAAATATTTAAAATAAAGTTATGGTTTATCCTGATTTAGTAAAGTGATGGTTGTAGGTTCTCCTCCAAGATTTCTAACTTCAACTTGGGCAAGGTTTCCATTATTAAGCATGATTTTATAGTTGCTGGGAAGATTTTTAATCTAATTAGAAAGCAGTTAGTAACCACTAACGAATCTGTGCTATTTCTGTACTCTAAAGTTTGACATAATGGTTGTTTTGTGGTTCATCATAGCTAGGAAGGACTATTGATGTAATTACTAAGGCCACTCCACGTAGTTATAAGGAAGATTTATTTAGTGGGTAACTTACAAATGAAGGGATAGGTAGGTGGTGGGTACTGGAAAAGAGGCAGCGCAGTCTGGCGGTGTTCTCTGGAGAACCCTCCTCTGTCTACCTCTCACGTCCAGGTCCAGGAAAAAAGAGAGCGCCGCGCGTCCCGATCTCAGGTCTTCAGGGCCTCCCTTGGCCCCGCCTTGTAGGCGTGATAGTTACAGAAGCCTCAATGGGGATTGGAACTTCCAGACTAAAGCTGGAATGGCTACCCACTACATCTCCCCCTTTTTGTCTAAATAAGAAGGTTTTATTTAGTTGTCCTGGAGAGGAATTTCTTCTACAGTGGCTGGGAATGTTTGTACTACGTTTGATTTGGGGGCCTTCAAGAGGCCCCCTGAGGCATTTCCTGCCAGTAAAGGGTTGCCTCGTATATCTATTTTTGATCTGCACTCACTGGTCCAATGTCGGCCTTTGCCACACCTTCTACATAATCCAGGAGGTGGTTGGGGTCTTCTGTTTAGATTATTTCTAAAAGGAGTATTACTTCTAGGAGTATCCCATGTACAATTTTTACTTATATGACCTGGTGTACCACATTTAAAACATTTGGTACCACGGGGCCTTCTTTTACCTCTGGGATTTGTCTCTCCTATCCAAGCCTCATTACTGTAGTTAAGAGACTCAACACCATTAGTATGTTGAATCCATTCTTCCAAAGGAGCGGATCTGATCTTTAATGGTGTAAGTATTCTTCTGCATTCTGCATTAGCATTATCGAACGCCAAGGACTCAGTTAATACTTTTCTTAATTCTTTATCTGATACAGCTTTTGTTATAGCTGTGTTCAGCCTTTGTAAAAAATCGGTGAAGGGTTCGTGTGGTCCCTGAAATACCTTTGTGTATACCTCAGTTGGTTTTCCAGGTTCTGGAATTTTTTCCCAAACATTTAGAGCTGCTGTACGGCATAGGGATATTGTATGCTCATCATAAGTGGCTTGTACATTCCTGTCAGCGAAACATCCCTCACCAAGTATTTGATCTTAGGAGATCACAAAACCTCTAAGTTTACCTTGTTGTTCTAAATTTTTTGCCTCTTCTCTCAACCAGCTTTTTCACTGTAACTGCTGGCTATATTCTAGAACAGCTGAAATTAACTGATGCCAGTCATCTGGAATGATTCTATGTGAGGTAGACCATGAATTTAACATCTGTTTTACGTATGTGGAGTGTATCCCATATGTAACTACTGCTTCCTTTATATTTTTAAAGTCCCTTGTTGAAATTGGTTGTAATGTATATGTAGTATATGGCTCGGGGTGTGTGTCATCTGCTGGCTTCTCATGGATGATAACAGGATAAGCCATTGTATGAGAGCCATTTGGAGATGTTACAACCTCTATGGTCTTGCCCTTCTGCTTATTAGGTCCCTTGTCATGTTTACTGAGAGTTTCTTCTAGGGCTTTCAAACGAGCACCTAGGGTCTGTTCTAGGGAGTGAACCTCCTCTCTTGCAAGGGACTCCAGATTTCTCATGGAATCATAGAAGTTTGTATGTTCCTCAGAAACACATGATTCCATGGACCTTATCAATTAATGATAATCTTTCTTCCTTATATAGTATCTGGAGAGTTAGTGTTCTATCCATTAAATATTCACATTTATTATCAATAAGATCAATTTTTGGTACAAGCCTGTTTTGTAAATCCTGATCAGCAGATTCCAGAGAAAGAATCTTTTTCTGTAAGCCTTCATTGCTATCTTTGAAAGCAGATTCCAGAAAGAGAATCTTTCTCTGTAAACCTTCATTGCTATCTTTGAAAGCAGATTCCAGAAGGAGGTTCTCTCTCTGTAAGTCTTTATTGCTATCTTTTAAAGCAGATTCCAGAAAGAGAATCTTTTTCTGTAAGCCTTCACTGCTATCTTTTAAAGCAGATTCCAGAGAGAGAATCTT
>CABHPP010140621.1:0-10593 GCA_902168425.1 Peromyscus attwateri | reverse complement strand
ATCTTTTAAAGCAGATTCCAGAGAGAGAATCTTTTTCTGTAAGCCTTCATTGCTATCTTTGAAGGCAGATTCCAGAAAGAGATTCTTCTTCTGTAAGCCTTCATTGCTATCTTTTAAAGCAGATTCCAGAGAGAGAATCTTTTTCTGTAAGCCTTCATTGCTATCTTTTAAAGCCTGTGTCAGTCCCAATAATGACTCATCTTTGTTCTTATTATTAAACCATAATGGTTGACATAATGGTTGTTTTGTGGTTCATCATAGCTAGGAAAGACTGTTGCTTGCTCTTCTCTTTTGGAATCTTGTATAGATTCTCTGAAACCAAGAAATCTAGAGCTCAAGGAGGAGTCTTTCAGGTCAGTTACATCTCAGGGGCCTATGGACCCTTTCCTGAAATGCAACGTATCATCAGCAATAAAGATTACTGTCCACTAGATAAAGGGTATTATACAAAGGGCAATAACAATAGCCTGTAATGTTCTGGGAATTGGAGATCCCTCTATAACAACTGAAAGATTGGATTCTAACCTATAGTGGTATGTTTTGGTTTTTTTTTTCCTTAGGTGGTCTTTGTCTGTTGGACTGAACATTGTCAGCAAAAATGAGAAAATTTCATTAGGTATCTATATGCATATTTATACACAGACTTATGTGTATTATAGCTATGTTTCAGGTAGATAGTTCATAGATGCCATTTTCAGACATCTTTACTGTTATTATATCTTCCTCTCTCCTTTTTCTGTCCTTCTCTTTTTTCCTTAATTTGAATTTCCCATTTTTTTACTTCCCCAGCATATCCCTTGTGCCGTGCTATTCTCCTGCCTATTGCTTTTCCACCTCCCACTCACAGCTGTACAATTTCTTAATTCTGTGGTTTCTGCAGTTACTCCAAGATGTGTACTCATATATGAAGATTTTGAGCTCAGAGCCTCATATGAGAAAGAAAATGAAATGTTTTCTTTTTTTTGTTTGTTTGTTTGTTTCTGAGTTTCCTTACTCAGTATGATCCTTGGTACTTGTTTTATATAAACCTTTGATTTTCAGTTTTATTTAGAAACCTACTTATTTTCATTAAATTAAAAAACTTTCCAGTATGTCACCATAGTGCTTTTGAATCTTTTGAGACTAAGTCTCATGTAAGCCAGGTCCATGTCCACCTCTCTATAAAACAGAAGATTGTAGTCAGAAGATTTCCTGTGTCCCAGCCTGCTGGCAGTTGGGACAAATCTCTCCCACTCCTGTACCCCAAGTAAACACACAGAGATTTATATTAATTAAAAAAAGCTCAAGCTTTTTGCTACATAGCTCTTATATCTTAAATTAGCCCATAACTATTAATTTACGTATTGCCACATGTTCCTTGGCTTTACTTGTGTCCCATTACATGTTGCTCCTTGGGCGGCTCCCTGGTATTTCTCCCCGCCTTCTTCCTGTCTCTCTCTTTGAATTTCCCACCTGCCTCTAAGCTGCCTTGCCATAGGACAAATGTCTTTATTTATCAACCAATCAGAGCAACACACATTCGCAGCATACAGAAAGACATTCCCCATCAGAAGATGACCTTGAACTACTAGGACCTATGCCTTCAGTTTCTGAGTGCTAGTAAGAGAGCCCTGGACCACTATACCCTTGTTCCAGGGTGCTAAGTGTTCCTGTATTTTATGAAGGTGCCCTACTAAGTGAGTTTCGTTCCTAACCCTTGTTTTTTATTTTTACTTAAAAATCATTTGATCTCTTAGAAGTTGCTTTAGGAATAATGATAACTTTGTCACTATTTAACAGTCTACTTCAGAGTAATATGACCAATATTAAACAATAGGCAGTTTATTCTTATATAGTTTAGTATTTCCTAATCAGTTTTGTCATATAAATAACATTAAAGATATTACTTTGTACATTTTAATGTGTTTAGAATATAATAGTTAAACAAAGAACATGGAGACAAAATGCATCTATAGAATATTAACTCATAATCATTCAATTTTTGCAGCTTTTTATCGGATTAGTTGTAATATATGTATTAGAACAACATTTCAAACATATTTGTAAAGATATTACTTTCATTGAAGTTACTCAAATTTCATCATTTAACTATTAAAAATTAATACTATGTATCCTTCTAAAAGTGGTAAAAAGAAAAAGCATATTTCTGAATAGATCTCTGATCCCTGAGCAGAGAAATTTGATGAAGATATTCTAATTAGGACTGAGTGAGTGTTTCAAAGTTTTTCACTATTAGCATATAGTCCAGTTGTGAGTCTGTGGGTTAGTTTTCATGAGCTACAGAAGGAAGCATCTCTGACCATGGCTGAGCAAGGCACTGATCTCTGGGTATAACAGAATGTCATTAGGAGTCATTGATGTGCTCCCTTCTCAAAACAATAGTATTTGATTTTTCCAAATGTGCTTTGTTTATCTATTCTCAAATACTTTGATACATGAACAGTGTTGGTTATGACTTCCACTTCATAGAGCCTGCCTTAAGATTAGTCAGTGAGCAGCTGGCTCTTCCTACAGTGTTTAATGCCACTTTTGAAGGAGCGTATCATACAAGCTACTGTAGATCACAAGATTTATAGCCAGGTTGGTGGTTACCTTTCTCTGGTAGTATCCTGAGCACAAGCTATGGGAAAGAGGAGGCAGATACAGTATAAGAACTAGAGGGAATGGATGCCACCGAGGAAGCAATGTTTTACAGACAGAAGAGGATAGAATCACATATAAACTCTCAGCGACTGTAGCAGCACACATTAGGCCTTCACAGCTTAAAGTCAGATTGGGTCTCTATTGTTATAAGAGGTGGACAAGAGCTCTGGTCCCCAAACATGAAGCTACCTCCAATTGACAACTGCTTCCAGAAGAAACAGTTTTCTCCAGTAAAGTCTCACTTGGTGCATTATTCACTCATAAGTATAGGCCCCATGCCCAAATGTAGATAGAGGGCCAATACAACACGGACTCAATCATATGTTTGTAGACTTTTTGTCTCGTATTGCTTTGCTGCACATATATTGTTTAGTGATCTTGTTCTTGTATAATATGGTTTTCCATTTTATGTTTTTATAGGTTTTGTGTTTGTCTGTGTGTTTAGTGTGCCTGTATGTGTTTCTTGAGCTTTTATTTTCTTTCTATATTTTTCTGTTTGCTTCCTAAAGATAGAGTTGAATGTATAAGATATACAAAGAAGGTATAGAGTTGAATGTGACAGAAGAGAATTGGCAGAAGGGAAACTGTGTTTAGATTATATAGTATGAGAAAAAATTATTTTTAATTAAAAAGAAAAAGCATATGTTAAATATTAATCTGTTTTTCATTATATGGAAAGTAAATAAAATATAAGCCAGGAAATGATGATTTAAAGTCATAATCTGGTGTGTTGTATGAACTTATTTTCTTTAATAAAACTAGGTTTTAGAAATTTGAGCATAATTGGATGCTTTGATTACATTAATTGAATTGTTTGAAAGTATCATATTCAATATGATTTCTATTATTTATTAGGTTAACATGAGCTTAGATATTATTTTCCTTTAGATTTTAGACTCGTCTGTTAAATTTGGAGAGTAACCATACAATCCTGGCTAATATCTCAGAGAACCAATTATGAATTATTGTAATCATATAATATAGAAATAGCAAATGTAATGATTTCCTATTAATTGTTTGCAATTATTACTATGTGTTAAACATCTGTTTTACACAAAATAGTTTTATTATGGAAATTTTGTTTCATGTCTCTACATCATGTATAATTGACTGCTTATGGATCACTAAATAAACTCATTAATATAATTAAGCAAATTTACACACAAATGAATACCATTTTAATTCTTCATAACATCCCAGACAATTATTGTTTTTTTTCTCCTACTTTTCTTCCTGACTCTAAACTGAACTGCTGGATACCATTTGTACACAAGAGAGACGCCATCAGATTAGTCCCCTTTTACTGAGAATGTAAATTTTACACAACCAAAACCTTTAATAAGACACAGTTTTTAAAGCACTATGTTGGAAAATTCAACTAGATAAAACAAGTCTTTTTTGTTATAGAGTATTGTAATTTTATGAACTAGTGAAATAACTGTTCTATTTTGTATGTTCAAATATTTCGTGAATGTCTTGGGATTTTTAAATCTGATAAAACTGATGTGAAAAATAGTAACTGGTACCAGTATACAATTTGTGGTGTTGAATAATACTTATTACAAAATTTTCACAAGAATGGAATGTCACTCTCAAAATTCAAAGCTGCTTGTGCATAAATGAAGAATTAACTACAGGATCAAAACTATTTTTTTAGATTTAAAAATTCATTGTCTAAATAAAAAAGTGGATGCAAAATAATTCATATATAAGGTGAGATGAACAGGTTGTCGAAAAAATGAGTACATAAAATGGAGAAATCACTTAAATTGTTGTGTAAATTTCCAGAGTACAGTCAAGAGACTTTATTTATAAATAGAAAAAATACATCATGCCTGGCGGTGGTGGCACACGCCTTTAATCCCAGCACTCGGGAGGCAGAGCCAGGTGGATCACTGTGAGTTCAAGGCCAGCCTGGGCTACCAAGTGAGTTCCAGGAAAGGTGCAAAGCTACACAGAGAAACCCTGTCTCAAAAAAAACAAAAAAAACAAAAAAAAACCCAAAAAAAGGAAAAGAAAAAATATATCATTAATATAACATATACCATAAAATTTAATTGGATAAAATAGTTGCTAAAATAAATAAATATGGTGTATTTGACAAATGTCCACTAAACAGATTTTGTTAAGATTTATTTTAATTTAGTTATATGTGTGTATATATGTCTGGGGGTGTGCATATGAGTAGAGCTACCTATATATGCCATAGGCTTTGTTTTCCTGAGGAGCAATAGTTACATGGAGTGGTGAGCTCTTTGCTGTGAGTTCTGGGATGAAACTAAGGTCCTCTGCAAGAGCAGTGCACCTTTTAACTGCTAAGCTAGGTCTCCAGAACCCTGAGCAAAATTTATATCCAGACACCACTGTTTTTGATTATTTTTTCTACCCTTTTTCTTTTTGGTGTTTGGTCTTTTGGGGGGGCCCATGATCCAGGTATCAAGTAACTACACAGAAACTTATTCTTAATTATAAATGCCGGGCCTTTAACTTGGCTTGTTTCTTGCCAGCTTCTCTTAACTTTAATTATCTTGTCCAAGTTTTGCCTCTGGGTTTTTTCCTTTTCTTATTTTTGTAATCTTACTTTCACTCTTACTCCATGATTGGCTGTGTGGCTGGGTGGCTGGCCCTTTCTTTTCTCACTCCTTCCTCTCTTGTTCCTTATTCTTCTCTTCCTAGATTTCTCCTATTTATTCTCACTGTCTGACTGCCCTGCCTATTTTTTCTCCGGCCTTGCTATTGGCCATTCAGCTCTTTATTAGACCATCAGGTGTTTTAGACAGGCACAGTGACATAGCTTCACAGAGGTAAACAAACACAACAAAAAAGAATGCATTACATCTTTACATCATTAAACAAATGTTTCACAGTGTAAACATATGTAACACATCTTAAATTAATATTCCCCAACACATCATAGTTGTACATCAGTAAATGCACAATGACCAATCATTAAAATCCTCTAAAACCTATATGTATAATAAAAATGTATCAGCCCAAGCATGGTTAAATGAAAAATGATTATATATGTATATACAGTTTACATACACACACACACACACACACACACACACACACACACACACATGCACGCACACATAAACATGTTGTTGTATATGTATGTATCTTATTATATACATGTTTGTGTAAATAAAGATACTGAAATACATTTTTAGAAACTGGTAAGTAAATATAACTTCATTGCATAAAATAACATATTGTAACTGATTTTGAAAACTCAAATTGGTAAACATGTATGATTATTAGTATATTAAAAATAAAATGCAATTATGATGCTAATCTTGATTATTGTATTCAGAGACTTGATTAGTTTGAGAAGTACCTAGAGGTTAATGAAGCATACCTTATTGATATCAGATGACTTGTCAAGAAAAAAAATTGGATATTGGCGCTCTGAATTAATCAATACGTTAATATACAAGTGGGTTCATAATTCTGATGGAACTATTGAACTGGAAATATATGAGGCTTGAGGAAACAGGTCACTGGAATGTTGTCCTGGTCCTTTTGATATTGTCCTTTTCTCTGCTTTCGGGGCATCATAATGGGGACTGCTCTGCATTGCTATGTCCTCCAAGCCATAACAAACTGACATTGTCAGATAAAAATGCTTTATATTAGATTTTCTTGTCAGAGCGGTGATGACAGCAATCTAAAGTAAATGATATGTTATATAATTTAAAAATTTAAATGCAAAGCTAGGCATGATATGCTTCAACATATACGATGAAATTTCAAAAAAAGTAGAAGTTACAATAAACATAAAGTGGGAGAGCACCATAGATTTGCTAGTAAAATGTATACAAGGCTACTGTGTTCAAGAAAAACTGCATTGGACAATTACAATATTTATTACTACATGGAATTACTATGCATTTCATAATTTTTATGGTTTAACCAAGGCAATTAAAATGTGCATCCTAATGTAGGAATTTAATATAAATGGTTGCTTGGGCTGTCTATTTGAAGATATGTATTCAAAGATTTCATAAGTGTTTTGACATCATGTTGGTAAGTAAAATTTAGCCAATTTATGTATCCTAAATTGATGAGGAAGCCAAAACAAAAACATCAAAGTTTGCTTTATACTTATTTATTTATTTGGGGGGGGGGGCACATCTTTTTTTGGAGACAGGGTTTCTCTATGTAGTTTTGGTGCCTGTCCTGGACCTCACTCTGTAGATCAGGCTGGCCTCAAATTTACAGAGATCAGGCCGGGCGGTGGTGGCGCACGCCTTTAATCCCAGCACTCGGGAGGCAGAGCCAGGTGGATCTCTATGAGTTCGAGGCCAGCCTGGTCTCCAAAGGGAGTTCCAGGAAAGGTGTAAAGCTACACAGAAAAACCCTGTCTCGAAAAACCAAAAAACAAAAAATCAAACAAACAAACAAAAAACTTACAGAGATCCACCTGGCTCTGCCTCCCGAGTGCTGGGATTAAAAGCATGTGCCAACAGTGCCTGGCTTGCTTATTATTTTTTAATTCAAGCACAGTTTCCTTATACTTGGAAAAAAAGATATTCTAAAAAAAAATAAGTTACAATAAAGAATATAGTTGATAAGACTAGAAATAAGTAATGAAATAACAATTGAGAGAAAATGATTTTATGATTACCATATAGAGAGAATGAAAATAATTCCTTGCAAAAAGACTAACATATGAGGAATTATAATTTTAATAGTTTCACCATGCAAAAAGTAAGAATGAAGAAAGAAAGTCATGGTAATGAAACAGATGTCACAGTATATGAGTCTAACAGAAATACAAACCTTAATTTAATATGGGTAAAGCTAGTATGCACTAATTAAGACTATTGGCTGATTTTTCAGAGGACCTGGCTTCAGTTCTCAGAACCTAGACTGGGTGATTCAACACCACCTGTGATAAGAGTTCCAAGGCATCTAACACCCTCTTCAGGCCACACTGGGTGACAATATGCACATTATGCTCAGTAACTCATTCAGGCAAAGATACAAATGCACAAATAACACAGATGCACAGAAATGCATATATATTTTTTGAAAGCATTAATAAACCCCCTTTACAAAGGAAGTAAAACAAAACAACATAATTTGAGTGATTCAAGAGTATTAGAAAATGTATGAGGTTTTGCATGAATTTTGTTAATTGAATCTATATTTTAGTATCTTCCATAACAAAAAAAATTAATATAATTTGAGGAATTCTTTTATGACAGAGGTTTAAAAGCATTAAGGAGAAAGTAAATACAGCTCACCTTACATTCTTTTCTACAGACAGGAAAATTTTAATAGTATGCCCATGATTATGATGGGTATAACAAATCATGTTCTAGTTGGTTTGGACCCCTACACCGGAGAAATCTCATGCCTGGTACTGTAAACTTGGTTTATGGTCTGTGGTTACAGAGGTCATATAATTTAGGATTAATTTCCATGATGTTTGCATAATGAAAATTTTATCAAACTGCCATCTAAATGGTTGTGTTTAAATACATGTATCAGCACTAATCTCAGTCTTTTTCATATACGTCTTTTATTGTAGTGGATGGCAGTTAAGACAGACAATAACAACTGGTTTAAATGCCCAGTGAATAAGTGATGATGGATTATATATCTTTAAGTGGTACATCTACCTTTTTCATGGCTCAGTGAACATATTCAAAGATTCTCAGAAAGAATGTAAGAAAATTGAAAAATCCCCGCCACAATTAGTATTCTTTACTATTTTGTAAAATGTGAATATCAACATAAATCCATATATAGTTTTATCTTTGTGAATTCTCATAATCTTTTTTTCTATTTTCATACTTAGAACATAAACATTTTTATTCTGAAATTTAAATTTTACCATTGTTTTAAATTCCAGAAACTCTGATTATTTGAACAAAATAAGATATAATTACATAAATTTATTATATGTGTTTGTATCCTAGTTTTATAATGCAGAATCAAATAAGTACCTTAACTTGATGTGTACAAAATTACTTGCAACATAAATTTCACGCAGAGTAGTTTATCCAGTCCTAGATCTAAAATCATTTTCTAAGGTGGCAGTTACAATGTACAATGAAGTGAATGACTTCAGTCATACTTATTTGTTGCTCACAATTCTGAAAGCTAAAATTCAAAGCCAAGATGACAGCAGTGTGGTTTATTCAAGCATTTTCTCCATTTCATAGAGTTAACCATGTCTTCTCACCATTTTCACGTGGTCTTTCCTTTGTGTATATCAGCACCTTAATAGCAATTCCTTATCAGAACAATGATCCAAAACAGCTCATTTCCCCAAATGCCTTTGAAGACAGTCTCTCCAAGTGCAACCACATTCATAAATGCAGGAGATGGAACCTGTATGTATGATTTGGGGGAAGCACAATTCATGTATTAGTTTCAGAGTAAATTCAAAGATATCAGAAGTGCTTCGGTATGGAAATGATGACAAATTAAAGTATTAATGGCAAAACTAAAAAAAAAAAATACAGTCAACTGAATTCTTTAAAAATCATATCCATTGAGATGATAAAATTATAAGACTTATTCTATTAGTCTTAGAAAATGGAAAACATGCAGTCTCTTTTTATTGCCCTTTAATTGTAGCAATGATTAGGATGGCAGGATAACCCTAAGGGTACAGTGGTGGCACACATACATGGGAAGTACTTGTTAGTAAACTCCATGTAAGACTATCACAAAGATTCATATTTTTAAATAGGAGATCTGCCACCTTAACAGGTTGATCTAGATAGAGACACTTATCTACAAGCCTGACACTGTGAAATCAATCCCAAAATTCCATAGAAAGATGAAAGGAGACTTTAAAAAACAGTTTAGAAAAGAGGTATGACAAACTTGAAGAATCCATTTCATTCTTTTTTGCATCAGGCATGATAGCTTAGAACATTTCAATTTGTTTTATTAAGATACACTGTTCTACAAGTTTATTTTCAAGTTTCATTGACATCCCAAGTATTCCCTTTCCAACTTTAAACTTTTTTTTTCCTCTCAAATTTAATTGATAAGTCACAGAAGTGAACAATTGTATAATGTAAACATCTGAAATAAGTCATATCATGCCATTTTGAGTGTAACCATTATAGCATTTCTTGTACCCATCTTATTTGTTTAGTTTCTTTAATTGCTGCAATTATTTCCATTCTAGCTCCTTAGCCAGTACTTTGGCTGCTTCCGTGATGCATTTCTGATGATTCTCACCCTAATGAGAACTGCTAAGGACTCCCGGTAGGTAACTATACACAATGAAATTACTATATCATTCTGGTCTGAATAATCCTTTATTTCTCCCTTATTTCCAGACCATAACAAAGTATCAATCAAAATATATTTATTAAGTTTGTGAGATTATTCTAATTACTTTTATTCTATAAATGAGCTATCTAAAATTTATTTTGTATTTTTACCTCTCTGTACTCTGGGCAGGGGAAATAATAACATTTCAGTAGCCATAATACTTAAACATACACATTTTATAAGTAGAGACACATAACATATAATCAGAAAAAAATTATACTTAGGTACAATATGTTTTATACTTGAGCATTTTCTTCACAGGAACTTGTCTGTGAAGCTGACACAGAAAGAGCCTTTAAGGTTGTGTCTCCATAGGGCATATTTTTACTATCATTTTTATTTTTTTGTTTGTTTGTTTCTAAAGAGAAGGAGAAGGATGTGAAATTACATGGGTGGAGCAATGGGAACAGATGGAAAAGGGGAAAACAGTGAACAGAAAATATCGTAAGAAAAATTATTTTTAACAGATTATTTTTTTATTAAAACTCAGTCTTTTAAAGCATGCTTTGGTTTTATAACTCTCCACTTTTTAAAGTTGCGAACCAAATCAATTTATACTGTTGATGAGCTGCCCATTCAGTAGTACTATACCAGAGCAGCAGAACATGGCCTCAGATATTCTCATCAATGAATTTGATTGACATA